>MU190990.1:0-12460 GCA_016904865.1 Pissodes strobi
GCATAAGCAATTTAGGTAGACATCGTATTCAATAGGTGCTTCTTTAATAAGTTAATCCCGACGATGGCAGAGGCACATTGCCACTTTATTTATTACTTTACTTTATTTATTACTTTATTTATTACTAACCCAAACTTAAGGAAATATGAGCAAGTGTCTATTATACTTTTAATAATATCGAATGATTAAAAATAGATGGATTTAGTGTGAACATTTTTGAAAAATTTTTCTTAACCCCATTGGCATTAACTCATTAAACTAACATATACGTTTGTTTAAGATGTATTAAGCCAATAATGCTGTTGAACTGTATAAACTCCTTACGTGTAGAATGGTATTACATAGGTTTATCTTTATTGCTTTCTGCTAGATTTTCGGTCCCAAGTTCTTCGCTTGAGTTTTGCTTATTGATCCTTTGTGTAGAATAGACCTTGACATAGCTGCACTCCTTTTTTTTTCAGACCATTATTATTTATAAACAAATATTAAAAGAGTTTTTATATAATATAGGCTTTATTTGTTTATTCATTTATACTAATATTTTAATTTTATCATATTTTCGAGCATGAGGTGGTTAGACGACGGCATAATTTAAATTAATTCCTGTCTCTTTTAGTTTCCGAAACCGCTTTTTATAAACCCGAAATCATCCTATGTATTGCAAGAAAATAATATAATATAATATAGCCCAACCGTCAATCACTCTAGCCATAAGAAAAGGCGACAGTCAGCTGTCAAATGTATGTGATTGTAAAGCCATGCATGTGCTTTCTTCACTCGATAGCGTGCCACGTGGAAATCATTGTTTGCTCAAGCTGAAGATTTATTTTCTAAGATCAAAATCAACTGGGTCTGAAAACAGCGCAATCTCTTTAAATCACACGCTTTAAGTCGATATTCAGGATCGTGCGATCGTGATCGAAATCTCTTGATTACTTGATAGGAGTTTATTGATCTGGGTGGGTAATTAACAAGTCAGATGAGCGATGTTATTGGTATAGATTAAAGACAAAGAAAATCTCAATAAGATTGAAAAATTAAAGTATTTGTATAAAATATACTAGGTTTGAAGCTTTTCAGAATTATATCCTCAATAATGCTGTGCTGTCTTCATTGTATGCAAACTAAATTTCTACACATCAATAAATATCGTCAAATTTAATGCAGCGCAGGAAAATAGAACAGCAGAAAATAGGATAAGTTACAATAATATTAAAACACATTGTTTTAAAGCTCTCTTTCTATGTTAAACCAAAGATAATATAATACAGAAAACTAAACAACTATATTAAAACTATGTTAATACTACTTGCATGAAAACCATTTCATCCAACGCTAGTTTCAGGATATGCGGGTAAGATGTAATATTAGTTGCAATCTTGAAAGTCTAGGCATAGATGCTATCATCTAAGGCAGATCGAACACTGGATGCCTTCTGTAGATGGTTACACAATCGGGCATATCGTTCGTTTTTTCTTCAGCCTACCATGTCTGCTTTCTCAATCTCAATTTTTTTCCATAACTGTCTCTTTTCTGGAGTACTGATCATTGTAACTGTAAGTCCCGCTCTTCTTTCATTTTATTTTTTCGTATTTCATAATAATGACTCTATTACTTCTATTGCTATCTCTGAAACAGTAAGTGCTACGAGGTCGGTTAAATTAGAGAAAAGTTGCGTTTTTTGATTCCCATTTAGAATCCGCCTATAGTGTCGTCAAATTCCTGTTAGTTTCTTAGATACAGGGTGATTTATGAAAAATGCCTAAAAATATTTCGTCGTTTATTACAAAAACTGTTCATATTCGAGACACAGTTTAAATTCGAAAGTGTTATAGTTTTTTCCGCTCTACAATATGGTGTCTTCAAATTTCACCTCCGGCGTTTCGTGTTCATAATAATTTTCTTAAATACGGACCTGTATTTTTGATATCAGACATTAAGAGCTTTTGATGCCCCAAAACCAATGACGTATCTCACTCGTTCGAAAAATTCATATTATTGGCACTTTCCCTAAGAACATAATGTGTTAGAGAGAGACGAAAAAGAGAATTTTGGTAGGAATTAATTAAAAAGTGTAAAAAGTATTTTTTAGAGTAAGTGCGATATGTTGTTGGTTTTGGGACATCAGAGGCTCTTAAAATCTGAAATAAAAAATCCTGGTCCGTAATTAAGAAAATTAAGTTGATGATGATGGCCCGAACACGAAACGCCGGAGGTGAAATTTGAAGAGACCATATTGTAGAGCGGAAAAAACTATAAAACTTTTGAATTTAAACTGTGTCTCGAAAATAAACAGTTTTTGTAATAATCCACTAAATATTTTTAGGCATTTTTCATAAATCACCCGGTATCTTAGAAACTAACAGGAATTTGACATTCTGAATGGGTATCAAAAAACGCAACTTTTATCTAGTTTAACCGACCTCGCAGTGCTTACCGTTTCGTAGTTAGCAATACTGGAACACGGTATTTAAGACACCCTGTATATACTGCTGAACAATTGCGTGGCACCAAGGTAAAATATAGGTTAAACTTAAATTCAATTATCTCTAGAAATATTTGAATGATCTTATCGCGGTTGCCAGATTCTTAAAAAGAAAATGTTTGAAAACGAAAGTCCTACACCGATCTAGGTACCTCAACATCATCATATGTCTATAATACAGGGAGTTTTAAAGTTACCACATACTATCTATAAAGTTTTAAACGTTGCCAAATTAACAGCCGTTAATTTTTTTACAGTTTTTTACTAAAACTAGTTTTGCTGTGCTTTTAAACCGGGACGTTTTGGACAATATTGCTCTGCGGATGACAAATCAAAAATACTAGGGTTTATTTAAAAATTGCATTTATTGCGGATTTAGCTGTTTAAAAGTACGAAACTTTCAGCGTTGTACCATAATTTTTGGTGTTTCTTATTTTTATATGATACATTTTATGATTATTAACACATATACAGGGTTGAACAACATTCCTTATTGTTGGCAAAATTACTTAAAATGCGACATAAAGGAAAACATTTAACTTTCATACATAGATTTGAAAAAGGTGCAAAGTGAGATCTGAAATAAATATTTTCATGGTAACCCTCATGTATTTGTCATAAATGGTAATTAATATCCTGATTTCCTGCATATCGGCTGCATTTGACAATACGTTGCTGCATGGCCTAGCACCTGGCAAAGCTTGCATTGCATCACGGGTTTTTCGGAATAACGAAATTCCCAGGTCATCCTAACATTAAGTAGCACTTTACATTCGTAATTCAGTCTCTTGATGCTATATTGAGAGTCGAGAACAACTAAATATAGCGGATTTCGGGTTTTCTTCATTGTATAGATGACTTTCGGGTTTATACCTTGGGAAATTAGTTCTGCTTTTATATCTGCGGAACTAATCTCGCCATCTAACCCTCTTTAAACAAAAGCGTGAGTCTTTGTCGAAGTTTCGGCATATGTATGATATTCCATGTTTTCATTCTCTAAACTTCTCTTGAGTGTTTGTCAATCTTTAATAAATTCACAATAAACGATTGTAGTGTTTTTGGCACACTTAACCGTGAAGTTATTGATGTATAGCTTCTTCAGATCCTCTTTTAGGGTCTTATGGTTATTAAACTTGCATTTAATGACAATAGGCGGCGGCTTATTGTTTTTTTGGCATCGGTGCTTTATTATCCTGTTGAGTGGTTCTGGAGGCTTTCCTCATGGGGTTCTTTCCCTTTACCCTACTCTTTGGAGGCGCTCTAGTTATGGATGAGGTTGTGCTTTCCGCATCAGAAGTGTCGAGATCGACGTCTCGTGGTAGCCTGTTAAACCTATTCCGAATTTCTGGGGATGGGGACCTCTTCATTAGATATTCTGACGTTCTTTTTAAAAGACAGAGATTTAAATGGAGTTTTAAACCCGTCCTTATCTATGTCGTGTTTTCGTCGACATGCATTTCGGGGTCTATGGTTGAACAGTCAACAAGAGGGCTAATATTCGGGGTGTCTTGCCCCTTTTTTGTGCAGGATAGGTCTTGATGTCCGTACGTTTCTGCTTTTTGATCTTAACAATGTCATGAACATTTTGTAAATGTTCCATGGCTTTATTGAGGTTTTGAATAAAAGACTCAGATTTGTCATCTTGACCTTCTTTCTTCAAGTATCTCGAATAGTTATCACATACCGTGCATTTGCCATGGTATATTGACAATTTCAATTTCACATATTTAATTTTAGCGACCGTGGCGTCATGGCTGCCATTCGTCAAGGATATTATGGAGAAGTCCGTATCGTCCTCCTCCATCCTTTTCCTTTTAAGTTGCTGGGCTTCCGTAGCCCGGCTAGTGTTCAAGAGAATACTATTTGTATATAAGTATTCTTATGCAAAAAAACGAAACAGAACAATAGTTCGTGCGAACCGCGGAGTATAACGGATTTAAAATACACGCTTTCGCTCGATTGATAAGGGAACGAAAATACCTTATTCCTACACAACGGCTGCATAGGAACGACAATCGGATCTGATATCTTTTATAACAACGATTCATTTTCTAACGACGATTCATAATTCACAGGTAGTATTTCTACTTAAATCCCATCGGGAAGTAACAGTAAGATATTCAATCATATTCTTACACTTCACAATGTACAGCTGGTTGCCTAGAAGCTTATGGAGAATTGTGTAAACTGCTACGTAGAGGCAAATCACTGGTCAGCACATCACAGAACGGTACTTGAGGTTTTAACCAAACCCAGTGAGATTCAAACCAGCAGTGTGTTGTAGCCGGCGCCATCTATCCGTAACCTGCTAAGTTTATCGGAGATAAACCGATAAACTTAGCAGGTTACGGATAGATGGCGCAGGCTAAACACACTAATGATTTGTATATTTATATTAAATTATCGACGTTCACATTTGTCAATAAAAACTAGCAACCATGAATTGTTTAGAGAAAAATTAAAAATTTGAAAGGTCCTGTTAGTTTTATTAAAACGCTAGGGCTGGCTGTTGTGATTTGCCAAAAATGCAAGAAATGCAAGAAATCGATCCACTTAAAGACATAGAAGAAGCTGCTAACAGAGCTATCTTGGATTTACTGCTACGAAAGTTAAGAAAGAATTCAATATTAGATTACTCATAATAAATTTATAAAATGGTGTGAAAGTATTCCGAAAACATATTCCTGGCCTATTTTGAGGAAAAGGCAATTATTCAACGATCAAAGCTATGCTACGTGTAAATAACGACGTAGATACCAGCAAAATTTTTAAACTGATTGCCTACTTGAAGCGTCAAGGAGAGGGTTACCAGGCCAAAAAATCAAAGATTTTTACTAGATACCAAATTGAACAGTTTCTGAAGTGCGCACGAGGCGATGGTACCTTCTGATGAAAGTAGCTACCATGTATGCCGCAGCAGAGAGGAGCATTGTGAGTTGACTCTTGATAACGTGGAAGTTATTAAAATATTAGATACCAAAACCAAGGTATCACGAAATTTCACTATTGTTTACAAATTTTATTTTTATTTTTCTCGAAAATATACTGATCTTCGTCCAGAAGATGTCAGACATCGGCGGCTCTTCCTAAAATATGGAAAAGCTAAATGTACCAGATATCCGATCGGAATTAATACGTTCGGAAATTTTCCAGCTGCTTCTTCCAAATTCAACACTCTATACGGGGCATTGCTTTCGCGGTTCCTCTGCTAGCTTACTTGCGATACTGGAGCAAATTTGACGACAATTAAGCGGAATGGGGGATGGAAATCCTCAACCGTTGCAGAAGGGTACGTCGTAGATTCCTTGGAAAATAAAAATTCTATTGCTCGAAAATTGCTTACAGTACAAACGACATCAGCCGATGATGCTTCAACACCAAGTGGACATGCTGTTGTTTCTGATAAATCCTCGCCAACCACAAAGAACAGCAGAACTGAGGAAGGAATTCATTTTTCAAGTTGTTCAAATTGTACTACTAATATAAGAGTAAATAAATAAAATAGAAACGTGTTTCGACGTTTTTTTTTTCAAAAAATTGACATTTTACTTTTAACACTAGTGCCTGAAAGTAGGTATTTTAAGGCACTAGTGCCTAAGGCTAGTAGACAGTGTCAAAAGTTTTTAACATGTGTGTAGAAAATTAGACACATCTCGGAAACATTCACCATCAACGCGGGCGTGCCTCAGGGCGCAATACTTTCACCAACTCTGTTCCTCATCTATATTAATGACCTGCTGATCGAAACGAATAATCCTGTTTACAGTTTTGCAGATGACAGTACCCTTGTCTCCCGCTTTAGATCAGAAAAACCCTTACCAGCGACTGAGACTCACCACCGCGGACCAGGAGCATTTTACAGCTATTAATCAAGACCTGGAGAAAGTTCAAACTTGGGGCGACCGAAATTTGGTCCAGTTCAATGCAGCAAAGATCCAAGCAGCAACGTTTATCAAGAGGGCCAATACGCTTGTCTTTAAAAGACGCTTCTCATCTTTTCCGAACTCCCACCATACCCTTGAAGCCTTCGGAATAGTATATTATTTTATATGGAGGAAAAGTGATACATTTCATGGCGCGCTCGTGTTTAACAGCCGAACGGAGTGAGGCTGGTAATAGAGAGCAAGCCATGAAAAGTAACTTTTCATCCAAATAAAATATGCTGTTTTTTCTTCAAATGTCGACAAATTAATGCAAAAACATCTCTTTTTAATAGTAATAATATCTAATTATTATTAAAGATAAATGGGTTCGCAAGGCGGCTTAGACCACGGTCGTAGGTGGCCTTGCTTAGACCGGTGTCGGTCATGTAACATAAAGCTGTCAGTGGACACTGCCAACAATAATTAAGATTGCATCTCCGATTGCGTTTTAATTCTGTATTGATAAGCAGTTATTGAGTAAGTTCGATTAAATAATAACCAATTTGTTCCTAAATTAGTGATTTTTAGAAATGCAGTCATAAATTGAGTGATAAATACAAATTGTAGTTTAATAAATCTTGAGTTGTTGACGCTTATTTTGTTGTCTGTTTGTATTGTATCTATGTTGCTGTGACAACACCTTTACCTCCGCCGGCGGAAAAATGAAAAGTAAAGCTCCGGCGGAGGAAAAACGAAACTTCACGGCCGCCTACACAGTCGAGTAATGACGGATTTACTGACGTTTGAAGAAAAAATACTTTATTATTATTACATTCCTTACCTCAATTTTGCACCGAATTACATTCCATACATGATTTTCGCACCCGCGCGATGATTGGATAGAAGTTCAAATTGTGAATGTTTGACCAATAAAAATCCTCTAGGTGCCAAATATGCATGTACGTAATATATTAATGCGCATCGTAGACAATAAAATTTCTATCACTGTCGGCAAAACATTCCGCATTACTACAATTGCACAAATCATACAAAGCTATAAATCTTAATAGACATTCAGAAATGCTAACTACGTGGGTATATTCATTTCCGATTTCTCCTTTCAGACAAAGCTTACACATAGAATTAGGTAAATTGGAAAACAATCTGACTAATTGGCATTTTATGCTTCGAAAAAGTCCATGTCCGACGTTTTACAGATGCTACACCCTGGTGTTGCATGTTATGCAACACTGACGGGCACGTTGGCTAGCGATAATTATTGCTGTCAGTATCAGTTTTTAAAAATGAATGTTTCATTGTGTCTCTATAGTCTAGTCCCTCAAATTTTGTTAATTTAAAACTGCCGAGTTAAATTTCAACTTATCTCTACAAGGCCGCGGAAAGAATTGCTCAGATGTCTTGCACGAACTTTATCAGTGACATATTCAATATGCTTAGTATATTTATTCACTTACCACCATGTTTGAGTTATGCAACTCTTATTTTTATATGTAGATTTAAGATAATTGTTACTTCTAGTAGATTTATAGAATTTTTTGGTTAATAGCTGCTAAATGAAGTTTAGAAATTTATATAAAAAAAGTTATGAGCCAAATATGTCTTCCGTTATCGGAAATAATTGCACAAGTGCATAAAAATTACCGATCATCTTGCATGACAGCGTGTTGTCTAAATACTGCGTGAGTTCATTTTCATATTTTGGAGAAAGAGCCCGACAACGAAGGTGGAGGGCTTTTTTCCAAAATATGGCAATGCCCGAAAGCAGTTTTTCTAATACAACACGCTCGATTGTTACCTGTTTATTTTATGTTAATTTTATTTTTGGGAGGGCCAGGTGGGGCACATCTAAGTTTAGGGAGGCCGGTGAATAGCTTGGCGCAGACGCTGTAGGACCTGGGGAGCCACGCCCAATTTTTACAAAAAAGCCGTAATCATCGTTTAAAAAACACGCATCAACGAAACAAATCAATCAAATTCTAGATTCTTCTGGACAAACAACTGACTCATAAGTACAAATAAAATATTGCTTTTTTATAACTTAGAGCAATAGATAACAGAGTAACTTCTAACCAGACATTTAGGTTATGTACGATGGATAACTAACTACGGTCATTGCGCACTGCGGATACTGCAGATTGACCACTGGCAAACGTCTATTTTTTCGCACTAAATTTCCTTAATTTTCGTAATAGATTAAGATGGGCCATTGGTGGGGGGGGGGGGGGGGCAGATACTAAACAGAGGGGGCAGGCGCTAAACAGCCTGGCCGCCCCTGTCTACGTCACTGCTTTAGATGCACGAGTGTAATTCGGGTGGGTGAATATTTTCCGAATAAAGGCATGGTTTTAAAAAATACATTTTAATACAAAAACGTACACATAACTGTAAACAAAATAAAGAGACGCAATAATACGATTTTTTCCGAAACGAGACATTTCTAATAATATATATATCATAGATACGTACCATGCAATTATCGCCGTGCTCTTTCGGTTTCTACAGTTCAATTATTGCTGAAGTTTTCCAATAATTGCACTCCTCTAATGGGATTTTTTATACATGAGGGAAATATTCTTATAAATTTCAAATAAAACTAATGATAATTTATTTGTAGGTTTGAAAGTGTTCCGCTTAAATATACTACACATTTTCCACACATAATTGAGAAGCCCTTAGGATATGTTGTATATCATATATCACTCTAAATTTTAATAAACATGCAAAAAGTGCAAAAATATATGCTGCGTAGGTAGTCTACGCGGTGCGTACAGACATGCAACAGAACACCGAAACGTAACCTCACCGTGTATCAAGTGACGATACTCTGCAACATCGTACCAGCACAGTAACAGCGCAACACCGTAACATCGCAGCGACCCACCGGTTGTCGGCCTTTCGGCGTCGCATCAAAGAAATGTTCGCGCTGACGCTGCACTATAAATTTGCATGTGTGGACGTGTCTGCGAACCACATAGCGTTCGTGGTGTATAACTGAGTGTGCCACGAGCGTCTTGGTCTGTGTTTTCTCTTCTGCACTGAATAGTTCATAACTATATATGCTGCAGCAGCAACGTCCATCTTGCTCAA
Organism: Pissodes strobi; assembly: GCA_016904865.1. Lineage (NCBI taxonomy): Eukaryota > Metazoa > Arthropoda > Insecta > Coleoptera > Curculionidae > Pissodes > Pissodes strobi. The sequence continues at coordinate 9,457 of MU190990.1, forward strand.
AATACAGGAAGTAACTACTAAAATAATTAATATCTGGGACGCCTATATGTTACGCGTTGATGTTTTGCGGCGATGTTCTGTTGCACCTAAATTAAATTGAAAACATCATCGCATCGTAACTACGTCGCGCAACAGAATAAGTTGCGTGGTGGAGTTACGTTACACTGTTCTGTTGCATGTCTGTACGCACCTTTAACGATTGAATAAACCATCCTATCAATGCGAAATGCGACTGTATAAACATGCGCAAAATGCGATGCGCAATAACTAAAAACGCGAATGGCGCGAAAGTAAACACTCTTGACAAAGTGGACGATCCCATTTTTTTATTCACATCTAGTTATCAGACGTTACAAACTTTCCTGACGTGTGCAAACGTAGTATCGACATTCGCAAATATTTTTTAAAAGTTTTTTTCCTTGATTTTGGGCATGCACAGGGTTAGTTTGGGTTAGTTTTGTTTGGTTACGCCCCAAGAGCGAGCGGAGGGCCATGCGTGAAGCTAAATAAATATTAGACATTCTTAAATAGCAAACAAACACTGAAAGCCGCGCCCAATTGTCAGGAATGTTATAAAATCATTAGAGTCGAGCAATTTTAGGTTATGTCTACAGCGCGAGTGTAAATATTTTCGGCGAAGCGGGCTATAGCACAGTGGGGTGCACACAATGAAAGCACAAATGCATTGCCTACCCTGATGTTTTCAATTTTTTTATATTTTCCAATTAAATTTTAATCCCGATAATATAAATTATAATTTTACTAATAAGTATAATCCAAATTTAAAAAGCTTATCTTAAGCGCCAATTAAAATATTAATTATATTATAGAAAAACATCACAGTCTACCACACATATTACGCTACCTATATTAAACGGAATAATATTCTCCGACGGCAAGCCGCTAAAAAGCATCCCATAACAAACCGAAGGCATGCATTTATACCATCAATACTGGATTTACTATGGAATATGGAAGCGAAAAGCAGTGCTTGAAAAAAGGCGGCCAAATGAAACGTTACATAAAAAGAAAAGAGACACAGCATGCGAAGATGGTCCGAGCCGACGCGACGCAACGATAAGTGCTGTTGCCAAAATGTGCTCTCTTTAATTAATATTTTGATAGACATTCTTTTTTACCAAGGATCATATTGTTATTGGTTTTGCGATTTAGTAATTGGTTTCAAAGCGATTACCGGTTACATCATTACAGGGTTTGGTTAAGAAAGCTTTATTATTTAATAATGTTTAAAATTACAGTACATGGGGCATCCTTAAATTTATTAATATTTCGATATCTGGGTATTAATCACGCCATGCATTTTTTTGCAAGAAACTGAAACCCGATAATACAACACCGGCATTGGCCAGTAATAAATAAGAATAATCTCAGGTTCCTTTTTCCATGTGCCCTATTCTTGTGTGAGATTGGGATTTGACGCCCTGTGCTTTTAGTTATAGTTTTGAAAGTTTAGTTAGTTTAGTACCTATACAAGGGGTTGTTGTTTTCTTTGTGAGTTAATTTTGTTGGTTAGAAAGAAAACCTCGATATTTTCATAAAAAAATCCATGACAATTATTAGTGGCTCTGCAGGTGTCGTCATAAAATTAAAATGTATTGTTGGCTATGCTTACTCTTTGGTGAAGAAGGAAATGTGTAGAGTAAACGAGGGTATATTGATTTAAATAATGTGTCAAATGCCTCAGAAAAACGAGGCCAGTTTACTAACCATTTGCAGCGCGCTTTCTTTGCATAGTTTTGGCGAAACTCGAATTGAAAAGGCTTTATGTCTACATTTTTTGGAGCCTCAAAATGGACGTTTTTGGGCGTGGAACCCGAAAAAAAATTCTACCTACTGCGGCGCCTGCAGCGGGCTTACTCCTTCTGTATCATTTTCTATTATTTTGCTTACCCTCTCCTAAATGGCACGGCACACCACTGCTATAGCATATTCAAGGATATGACATAAATTTTTGGCCACGGAAACCATAATATTTTCGAAACATTTTATTTGGTAATTTGACCATTTTAATTCAAGTGAGTAATATGATTTTTTAAGGTTATGTCGTCACTGTGAGTGTAAATATTGTCGGTGAAGTGGGTTATAGCAAATTTAAGGGCATGATATCAATATTTGGCCAAGCGAACCATATTATTTTTGGGCATTAATGTTATTTGGTAATTTGATAATTTTAAGTCAAGTGACCTATATAATTTTTTCGGGGTATCCGTATATTTAGTAATTTATCCATTTTAGGAAGTGTGTCGTATTATCTTTGGCCATATGTATCTCGTATCATTTTGTGGCATCTGTAAATCGTCGCTTCAGAGCAGAACTAGCCTAACTCCAAAATTTGACATTTTTGGTTTTTAATGACTTAGGATAGTTTAAACCATCACGGATTTGATGCAGAAGTCGTCTATGTCTTACCTTAGTTCGGAGAGAATAGTCAACTGAAAAAGTATCCTATGTCAAAATTAATCTTAAACCATAAACTTAAAAGAAATTTTAATTGGAGATCGGCTTGTTCTGCACCAATGACTACTACAGAATAGACCTAAGACCGGCGGCTCATGGAGATAAGATAGTTCTGTCTAAAATACAAGTGGTCGATATTCAGCTTAGCGTCGAGTTAGGTTATTTCTGTTTACCAATAATAGTACAAAATTGCCGCGTCTTGGAAGCAGACTTATTCTAACCTGAAAAATGCACAGTTAGGAGCATTTCGTTTTGCACATTGGTATTTTGATGAGTTCAGTGGACGCTTTCGAACAGTAAGGACGGTTGTCATTGTGTTAATTAAAAAGATGCATTTGAAGAAGATGAACTGAGAGAATCACGAAACTCGTAAGACAGGGAAATAATTGAAGCATGGAAGTATCAAAAGGAGTAAGTGCCATTTTTTGATATAATGAGGTTTTGCTCTAGAAACGTGAAGTCTACTATTTCTCGCTGAAATACAGTATTATCATAAAATTAATCCTCTAGAATGACTGTGTGTCAC
>MU190990.1:17460-39004 GCA_016904865.1 Pissodes strobi
AAGTAATTTTAATTTGTCTGATGAGTGAAAAAACAAATTATTTCACTGGGTAAATAAATAGCTATTTATAAGCGCATATATTTGGCAATATATTATTACTTCGAATATGCAGGCAACGTTCCAATTAATATAAAAAACATTTTAAACAAAAATATGAAATAATTGGTGCCCTCCACTATACAAAAATAAGAAGTCAATTCATGCAAATTTGGTATTAATTGGTGATGATAATGTAAATTTTCATTACTGATACATTTCCAATTTGTCTAACTTAATTTCAAAACAAGTATCGAAACATAATGGTAAAAACGTCATTGTGGTGGTTGCTTACGAATATTTAATTAGATACAAAAATTTTGATTATGATTTTATAAGAATTAATTTGCCATCAACAAAAATAAAAGTCAGCAAATTTGGAAAAAATGCTACAGTAAATAATCTTAAATTTATCAATATTCAAAAACATATGAAAGTTCCTTTCGTTGCATATGCTGAACTAGATAATGATTTCCCACCTTGCACTATTAAAAGCTTCGAACACTTCCTTGCGCAATATATTAAATGTCCTTTGACAAAATTTACAGAATTAAAAATATAAGTTGATTCACTCCGCGTCATCGTCAAATTCCACTCCGCCACTCCCCGCCTGCCCGTTAGACTGGTGCCAGTCTACACTCGTTGCTGGATGCCTACATGGTGTCTTAAGTTTATTTCAAATTTGTCTACGGTTGGGCGTATGGGGTGAGATTTTAAAAATAGCGGTTTGTCTTTGGTGGATTTCTGAGTAAAATGTCTAGTCGAAATATTTCTTCAGTAGATGATTGTGAAAGTCGAATGGCAGACAATATATCGTTCTTTCACTTGTATGTTTGGGTAAAATCTTAGAAGTTAAATTTGACCTACTTCCCATCAATGGTCAATATTAATATCGATTTATAGTGAGTACAATAAAGTATAAACTTGCAGCTGTCGAGCTTGGAAAAGTGCCTTAGGATTTATAGGATCCCACAAATATGCGAATGATACACCAATGCGATGTCATAGCCGTATTAGAATTTGTGGTTTGCATTTCAATGAAAACAGTTTTGCAAATTCTTCTAAGAGCCGTATACATTCCTATGCTATTCCATCAATCGGGTTAGCAACTAAAAAAGGTAACTTTTAATCAGATTTTGTGCATTTGCAATATAATGTAAGATAGGTGCAAATATAGGTATCTAAAAGTCTATTACTTTAAATTTTGTCCTAATTAGTTATTGTGGTAAAATTAACGAAATAAAGAAATTGCTAAAATGTAGACATTTAGTTTTGCAAAACTATGATGTAGTTCATCCCCAAAATAAAGAATTTTGCACGGGGTATTAAATTTCATTCTTGGAGTAAAAACTAATATATTTTACAAATTGTAGATGATGATCAATGCTTTGAAGCTAGTCAGAAACCTAGTAATGAAAGTAGTGATGCCTTTGTTCAAACAGAACATGTTGAAATGAAGGAGCAAAAGCAGCCGGTAATAAAAGGTAAGATATGAAATATGCTTTTCCATCATTCTACGACGTTTCGTTGGTAGTCTATGGGAAGAACTATTACGTCATCATAAATTAGTTTACTTCATTATACGTAACGTTTTAATTAATTAATTCATTAAAAAAAAATGTTGCAGGAACCCAAACATCAGTGAAACTTTCAGCATATACACCGAGAAAGGTTTTATTTAAGGAAACAATCTATTAAAAACGCAAATGTTATTGCTAAATAAGAAGTCAAAAGGATGCAGGTATTCAAATGAATGTAAGCAGTTTGCTCTAAGTGTTTTTTTCCTGGACCCAAAAGCGTACAAAAAATTTTCAACTGTGTTTCGTCTACCATCAAGAGCTACTTTGAATCGCCTTACACAACAATGGGTGATTAATCCAGGATTTAACGAATTTGTTTTTCGAGTCATTTAATGTAAGGTTAAATTATTAAAGGAAAAAGAAAAGGACTGTATCCTGTACATAAATCATACGCTCCTGTAAATGATCTTAAGTATATTTTGTTTGAAACTGTACGAAGGTTACGTAAAACAGGTTTAAATTTGTTTGGAGTAGTATCGGATTAGGGTTCCAATTTTAAAAATTAAGTAAAAGCATTTTAAAAATAACAGAAGATAATCCTACAATTTTTGTTGAAAACGATAATTTAAAGTTTGTGTATTTAATTGATATACCTCACTTACTTAAATCTACAAGAAACAATTTTTTTTCGTATATATTTTCTTTAACCCTTAACCAGTAACGTGAGAATGTGGAACATAGTTGGTAACGTGCAGTCTGTGAGACTTTCACTTTTTGGCAGCAAGAAAAATGAAAACCCTTCTAGTTATGTTTAATTATATGTATACAGGACACTTAAGGACATTCATTTTTAAATATTTTTATATAAAATATAAGAACAGCTTAAAGAAAAAGACCATGAGATAATAAATATTCAAACTAAACTAAAATATACAGACAGATTTTTGACAAGCCAAAGTAGCAAAAAAATAATGTTAAAGATATGTGATTTTCTTCAATTTGCGATTAATAATGACTAAATTACGGCATATGCAAAACACGGACGCGTTTTGACGGACCTGCCGTGACTATCAGTAGAGATAAATTCTTACGTAAACCGGAACGTGCCGTCTCACGGACTGCGCTAGAATAACTATTATACCTAACTCAAACGTCGATTACCCCAATCTACCGCGAGGTTGGTGTTAAGTGGGGTACCAATAGAAGAAAGATTAGCTGAGCTCATTGGCCTGGAAAGTTATACCGTTTCCAGAAAACTTTACAAATTAAAATGGTTGCAGTCTCACAGACGGCACGTTACCGGTTAAGGGTTAAATGAAGGAGAAAAAAAGAATAATGGGAAACAATGTATAATATTGATAAAACTAAACAGTATAAACTTGCACCTAGATTAACAAATGATCACATATATCTAAATAACTTTCAAAAATTGAAAGTAAAGTTAGCATCGCAAGTATCTAGTCACTCAGTAGCGGTAGCTATGCATACAGATATTGAATTTAATATATTGCCAAAAGAAGCAACCGCAACAGCTAATTTTAATTCAAAAATTAATGATTTATTTGATTTATTAAACTCCAAAAACCTTACAAAATTTTCAAGCTTTTATGGCAACTGACAAACCAAAAATGTTATTACAGGAAAGGGATAATCTTTTTCAAAGCATAAAAGTGCCAAGTTTTGACGGAAAAAATGTGACAAATAAGTTAAAGTTTATTTCTGGATGGCGGCTTACAACTAAATCAATTTTAATTCTTTGGGAAATATTGCAAGCTAAAGGTTATAAATATTTATTTACTCGAAACCTTAATCAAGATTGTATTGAAAACTTTTTTGGTCAAATAAGGAATTGTTGTGGCAATTCGAGAAATCCTACTGCTATACAATTCTGCCGATCGGTTAAAAAGATTTTTGCGTTAGGAAATTTTGACAATGCTGAGACGGCTAACTGTATAGATGACGGCACTAGGTACATTTAACACCCGAATTTGTGGAAAGCTGTAATAACGTTTCCGCTGTTCCTACACGAACACATACACCGCTTAGAGTTTTCACTAACGATTATGTTAATTTAAAAAATCCCGAAGCAAATGCGTTAATTAACTGTACCTTCTAGAGATATTATTGATTACATATTAAACTTGGAAAGTATTTTGTCACACAATTTAATAACTTGGCATTTAAAGATGCAATTGGCACACAGCTTAAAAATTACTTTTCTCAAATTGTTTTTAATCATCCATGTAACAACTTTCCATTTGACTATTTTCTAAGTTTATATACAAGAGTACGTATTTATTATACACTAAAATTTATACATATTTATATCAGAACGACAAAATCAAATATAAACAATATTAAGCTTAGTATCTTTAAAAATTTGTTAATATTTTGATTTAGGATATTTTAAAAGAACCTTTAAGGTTTAGATACGTATATGTAATACAATGTAAATGTAGAGTTAGGGGACAAACAACAGGCACATCTTTTGTTATAATGTATTGTATGCTTTTAAGTTTAAGCGTTCCTTCAAGTTAAATGAAATTTCGAATTTATTATTCTTGTATTACTTGTATTATTCAACAAAAATATTACCTTCATCTATAAAATGTGATTTTATAAGCATCTTTTTCTAGAACAAGTCCAGTAATAGGCTGATTTTTTTTTGCGACAATACATAAATATTCGTTTATTTATCTTGCTTTTTCCCTAAAAATCAACCGTAACAATAGTTTTAATATCTTTTAGTAAAAAAATTGCAATAATTCTAATATTGTTTAAACGTTGTAATATTTGTAGTGTATATATTAGGTACTAGTACTTCTATTGTGTGTATTTTTCTTATTTAATGTATATTAAAACTTTAAATATGCAATCGTATTTACCGTAATTTTTTTTAAATATGCTTAATAAGCCCTTTATCTTTTCATTTTTTTTTGCGACTTCACAAAATATATTTTTTAATAATTTAATGAAAACATATTTCATTATTTAAATCCCTCTATTTATTACTTACTATGCGGGAAATTTTACTCTATGTTCCCCAATAGTGCTCTGACCGGAGTAAATCGCGTCAAACTCGGCTCTTATTGCCTCAATACCCCCTACATTTTTTTTACCATCGCGTTGCGTCCTCGGCTCTCCTTTGATATGACGAATTCATTGAATTGGCGCTTAGTGCACCAACTTTTATTTTTAATTCTGTAAACTTTGCCTTTGATGACTAAACATATTAAAGGTTATAAAGAAATGAAAAAAAATGAGCTAGTCTGCTAGTACTCGAGTGACTGATGTGTAAACATCTCCTATATCGACATCATCGACATGAAAATCTAATGCCGCCTTGGGCCGCATGATTCCTGAATATAGCCAACCATTTATTTTAAATTGGTTGCCAATATTCTGGCGTTCGAAAGAACACGTTTACACTAACGGTTACAGACAGCCTGCAAACCACCTTCCCGTCACAAACACCGCCTGACGTGCGTTGTTTAATGTTTACATTTGTTACGTTTGCATTAGAATGTCTAATAGTACACTTCACGCACAGCTTTCCGTTCGCTTCGTTCGCTACAGGGGCGCAACGAACAAAAACTAACCAAAACTAACCCAAAAGTGCCCAAAATCAAGAAAAAAAAACCTTTTATAAATATAACCTCAAAAAATAAAAACACCATGGGGAATCGAACCAGGGCCGCCGAAGCAGAGGTCCAGCATCTTAACTACTGAACCACCAGAGCACTTGTAAGCAATTTATTGCATCGTAAAGACATAGGTAAAATAGGAATGCAATCTAACGAAAACACCCGAAGCCTTCTGACAAGTCGGGAATGTATTTTGCAAGTTGTCATCCGCTAGTCGTTTTACAAGGAAGCGTTGAAGTAGACTGCGCAAGGCGCATGGTTATGATGTCACCTCCGTGTTTCACACTTCCGTCCATTTTTCCGATATTTGCCCTCATACCGCCGCGAAAGATGTTTACACATCAAAAATTATCTGAATTGTATGAAAAACATTTTAACTGCAATAACTGTATCAAACCTATTGACAACGATAAGATGATCATTGTTGTCACCAAAAAATATATCTATTTCCAAATTTCTAAATTCTGTTCCTATAATATAGGCTTTACAGGTTTAAGAGCTTTCACTAGTTATTTTGAAATTTTCTCGTTCATTTTTATAGATATAGTTTAGATTGTAAACTAATAATAACGTAATTGATGATGGTTAATAATTTTTTTAAAATTTAATGTTATCAAATCCCCTTTGATACCGACCAGATCTCAAGTTACAATCATTATTAATAACTACAAAATCATAATCAGACTGCTAAGAAATACAACATGTCTTTAGATTGTTGATATGACATATCGGTATTAACCTGATCATCACAAATAGGTTTGAACTGTGTACTTTCTTCTTTAAATATTATTTACAAATTAGTATTATATGTAATTAATTGCTTAGCAACAGACGAATATATTTGGGTTAAATAAAAGCCATCACTATTCTTATATCAATCGAAACAGAAGTAGCCTCTTATAATACTCTGATTTCAACAAACAATGTTATGCAAATATGATAATAGAATTCGGTTTAGTTTCAATCGGTAGAATTATATCTTTTTCACGAGACGATTTAAATTACCTTATTTCTTTAATTGAATTTAATAAATTTCGTAAAATGATTTTGAGCAAATGTACACATTTTCAAAACTTAAACCGTTTTCGGACGAAGCAATAATTACATTTGTTTTACCAGATCAAGATGGCCCTACGATTACCCAAAAAAAAAAAAAAATGCTAATACCATTTCATTGCCAGCGGCTTTACAAAGGGCCAAATGGAGGATATTAGGAAGGAAATAAAAAAAATTTCGAAATGCGGCTGAAGATGCTTTATCAGGAAAGGAAATGTTCAGATAAAACAACCAAGTAAAAGAATTGTCTCAATTCCAAAATTCGGCGGTAACCTGGCCCTAATTCGATTATTTGCAGACTGACTGCATTAAGAACTCTCAGTGATGGACCTGCATGAATTGCTAGGCTGCTCATGAGAGTTTTCCAGTTCTTTTAAGTTTTTCAGCTTCGATATAGCATTTGTACTTTTTATGCTATAGCGGCCTTATTCAAAAAGCCTACAACTAAGGTGGAGTAATGGGCAACAATTTGTGTGATAAAAAGGAATCTTTACAAGCTGGGGCTGTTGTGATGAGAGTGGTATTTGAACTAAAGAAATTTTTTAATATTAGATAAATAAGTTTTGTCTCACAATCCGCACACTTATTTTGTGAAACAACTTCAGTTTTCGAGTTTTACTTACTATCAAATTTACATATATTTTCCATTCCCAGTTCTAAGTTTAATAAACATTTGAACAAATCATTCTTAGTTGTGTTAGTATCTAAAGATAGAGCAATTCTCAACAGTTCCTTAAATTAGCCCACAAAGTAACAACCTTACAGTATAAGTAAGAAATATATATTTTCATTAAAGATTTAGAAGAACTGAAAAGCGTATTGAATCATATTTCAATAAAAACTTTGTTTAAAAGAACTGAAAGCTCATAATGGAGAAATAATTCGTCATTATGTTTTCCAACAACCATTTTCTTTAACTTCTTTTCTTCTGAAGCGCACATGCAAGCTGTTTGGCTAACGAAAAATCACCAATGTGTCAATTGGAATATAGGTTACACATCTCTGCACCACTTTTCATCAATTGTAGAAAATTGGCCGAGAAAGCACAATTTGTTTACGCCGATTACCTAAAAAAATATTCCAGCAAACCTTAATTGAATTATAGATAGGAACAACCAATTTTAACTTCTCAAACCAAAATAATTTTATCATTCAAGTCACCATATCTGTGTGCACGTTCAAATATGTTTTATATGTATACTAATTTTTTATGAATGAATAAAGAAACATTTTTTTTTTGTTTGTGTTTTTATTCAGTTAACTTTCTAAATTTTTAAATTTCCGAATATGCACACATATAATTATAATAAAAGTTTTAATACAAGATTTACTATGTCTTCGGTTTGTCAGGAATTCGCTACAGACTTGTACACCCTTTTTACAATACTTAGCATGTTTAATATAGTTCTCATACCATAGTATACTTGGGCTTCCGAGTCATTTCCCGCAACTGGATAGAACCGCGAAAAAGCTTCAGACATAAGAAAGTTTTCATCCATTTCTAATGTCCTTTTAAGTCCTCCAATTCTTGCACTTCTAATTGAAGTTCTTCCAACTTTTCCTCTGCTAATTTTATTTTATTTAATACGATTGAATCCTCCATATTTTTTTTCAAACTAGTCACTTCATAAGAAAATCCAAATTGTTTCAGTTCTACTACAAATTGCAATAAATTTTCAAAATATGTTAATTGAGGACACAGCTTATGAATCATGCTCTGCAAACTCACAATAAAAGTCAACTTATTCTGGTCTGCTGTGCATACCATTATGACAATTATCTGAGGTTAATTGGCTAAATTCTTCTTGTATATTTTTTTCACAGACTCATTCAGCTCATTGCTTATTGATGGCATCAAAACTGCTAATACATAAAACTGAGAGCGATTAAATAATCCTAGGTAATAATTAAAATAGAGTTTTATCCACAATACCGAATCAGAATTTTTGCACTCAACGCGCGTGTCGCTAACCATGTTAGCATCATCAGGAGGTGACTCAAACAGTTTTAATAATCTCCTGATGATGCTTACATGGTTAGCGACGCTCGTGTCGAGTGCAAGTGTTTCGGTATTGTGTATAAAACTGTGTTTTAGAGCATCTTGCCGAAGGTTCCAAACCCCAACAGCATAGCTAAGTAATATTGTATCTTGTAAACACAAAATCTCCTCTTGTTTAATCTCCTCTTGTTTAATAAATTAATGACGAGGGAATGATATAAACTTCATCGTCATCATCTTCTTCATCATTATTTGAATCATATAGAATAATTTCCAAGGAATCTCTAGTTTATTTCACAATAACACTTTTTGCTTAGTATATTTTGCATTAATGAACTCACAATGGCTTCTACACAATAGGCAAACATAAATTTTGATTTAATCATTATGTTAAACAATTTAAACAAATTTTGTGATTGCAATAATTTGGCGTGCAAATTTTTTCTTTACGCAGTGAATTGAAACAAATGGGACATTCTTTCTTTAACAGCAATTCACTTTTATTACCCAAACCCATTAGGTACTCGATTTCTCAATTTGAGTTCTTCCATAGAACACCAAGCCTTAAGTTGAAGAAATACATGCAGAGCTGCTTGTTTTATTAAACTCATTTAAGAGGGGAGGGGTTGATCGGTCGATAACCGCAGCGAAATTTAACTAGGTTACATTATAGGATGATGCAACACTTAGTCTTTATCATTAAGTTAGAAAAGGATAGGAAATGTATTATGGGTCTACAAAGAGGCACACTCGTTTCATGACGAGAGAAGTTCCTGCCGGAGAAGGGAGTTTAACTCCTCCGGGGGGACTCTCTCTCACACTACTTTCGGGAAATACGATTTCAATAAATTGCTAAAATCTCTTTCTGTAGTACTTGGTTGAAACCTGTACACGTGAAGCGCAATCGTTTTGGGCACTTCATTTATGTTTGATAAAGACTCAATTCCCAGCTACCAAGTCGGGCTTTCACTTCTGCAGTCTGGACGTATGTGGAATTTTCCATACATACTTCGGTGTGGATTCCGAATAATTATTCTCGATACTATTACTATTTGGTATATAGTTTGCAAAAATCGTCTTTTGGGCTTCCCTGGATGTCTTTTGCGGATATGGCATTTTTGTACTCCGTCTTTGATGTATTATGGACACTACTGCTTTGTACTTCATTCAAAGAAGTCTTGAGTTTTTATTTCTGTTTTTCGGTCGAATCGTCCTATCGTGATTTTCCATTAACAGCGGCAACACTGTAACTTTGTTGTGGGTTATCGTTATTAAAATTAAATTTTAAAATTGATAATAAAGTTTCTAGACTTGATACAGTTATCTGCAGATTAGTTACAGGCCTTCTTAATTCCTCGTTTAGTCTCTTGAGGTAATTTATTTTTACTACACTACAATTTAGATCGTTCCTGAGAGACTGCACCATTTCATAGGTTATGTCTGATTTTTGTTCGGCATTACCACTTAAGGAATTAAAAAATTTAAAATTCTAACTGCATTCTACTATTTCTCGCGCGCTTTAACATAGTTTAATACCACTTGGAATTTTTTTAGTAATTATTTTTGCAATTAATTTACTTTTTACAAGGTTATGGTTTGGAAACTTCGTCAAAAGACCCGAAAACACGGTTTTATCCACAATATCGAAACAGAATTATTACACTCGACGCACTTTTTGCTAATGGTTCTAGCGTCATCAGGAGATGATTAAAACTTTTAATCATCTCCTAATGATGATGATACCATGGTTAGCAAAACGAGCATTGAGTGCAAAAATTCTGTTTCAGTACCGTGGATAAAAGTCTGTTTTAATACAGTCTTTCTGAGTTTATCAAGTTCCTTAGCTACCAAGTAGTTGCATCCCATGTTACCATGCAAAAGTAAATAACATAATAATTGTTAAGGTAAAGATTATACCCGATGGATGGTATGAAATCCAGACACAGAAAAACATTACAACGATCGGCAGAGTGTAATGGTCCATAAAAAATATATACCTAGTTACTAGTTAAAGTTAAATTTCACTTTTATTATGTCATTTAATTTAAACTGCTTTTCATTCTCTCTTTTCTGGGTTTTTATCTCTTTGTTCATTGGCTACCCTGTTAAAAAGGCGAAGGGGTAATTTTTGTTATAATTGTTTATATGGTCACAGAGAAAATTACTGCTTACTCGTAGTTCTCTGTGCTCTTTCAGGTTGCCTGACTTAGATGGTGATGAAAAATATAAACTCGCTACTTTCGTAACAAATGTACGTCTATTGGCGACTTGGAATAGTATAATAATCAGAAGAGCGTGATGCATGTCTCTTTGTTAGGGAGCGACTAACGGATCCTTGTTAGGCTTAGGTTAAAATATTGATTAAAGGTTTTTTTAATATATTTTAAATTTCGTTGAGTCTAAGAGGAGTTACGTTGAATTTAAGAGGTTTTTTTGTTCACATATAGCTTCACGTACTTACTTTGGTTTGATTTTGAATAATTGACTTTTACTTAAAAGTGACTTATTTCGGAGAAGGGACCATTCAGTTGTCTTGTCTTGTCTTGTCTCATTTATGGCTCTGCTGCAAGGCAATTGCCAGCCCAATTTGTTAGAGGTCCCACTTTGTCTGGTTCTGGACCATGCAGGAACCTCTGAAATTTCACTATTCTACAACTTTTCTTGTTTCTGCTAGCTTTTGACTGTAGCTATTGGTAAGTTCGACTTTTCTGATCTATGGCTAATAGCGGAGGAGAAGATTAGTAACACAACAAAAGGAGAATGGTCCACACAAATGAACTACAACAAGCTGGATTATTTGGAAAGGTCAAGGTAATAGGAAAGCTGAGCTTCATATTTTAATTTTGTTAATACTTATGAATCGCATGATTACCTCTATTGTTTCATTATCTGGAAGAGATAAAATGTCATACATTGTCAATGGAGATGTTTTCTTTTTTACCACGAAAAAACTATACATATCTAGACCAGGAATCATGTTTATGGGACACTCGAAAAATATATGTTCCAAGTCGTGCACAATGCCACAATCACATAAAGGACTATCTTTCATGTTAATTTGGTAAAGGTGTGAGTTAGTCAAGCAATGACCTGTACGCATTCGAATAATTGTAGTTATATGTCTCCTATCTTTATACTTTAAGTTACCAAACCATTTTTTGATAGGAAATGAAGGCTGTACTCTAGCATATCTACTATGTTTGGTAGTGGTCAATATTTTCCACTTATCTCTAAATACATTTAAAATTTCTTGTTTTAATTAGTTAAGAATATCCTGTATATCATACAGCATTTTTCTAGGAATATTTAAGTTTGTTCCAATTTTTGCCAGAGTATCTGCCTCCGTATTTCCTAATATGTCTGAATGGCCTGGAATCCAGGCCAAACGAATGTCATATCCATTTCTATTAGAGGTCATGATTAACCTTTTGGTCATCAGAACCCAATATTCAGAGTTTGCCTCAAAGAAAGAACTGCTCAATTTTGTAATTGCTCCCCTTGAATCTGAAAAGATTATCACACTTTTGATTTTCTGGTTGATTGCCGTTTTTATTGCATCGTGAATAGCAATTATTTCTGCTTTGTAAATATTAATGTTATCAGGAAGTCGTGCTGAGAATTTATAATCTAAAGATGGGATGGATATGCCAAAACCCACCCTATTACCTCTCCTTGATGCATCAGAAAAAATAAATGTATACTGATCCTTTAAATGATTGGTTTCAGCTAAGAATTTACTTTTAGTTGTAATATCCCCCTTATTTAAGTTGCAATTGATCCTCTTTAACGGCGCACTAAGAATATCCAAGTCGACCTCATAACAAGCAAATGTTGATCCCCTATACAGCAGCTTAATAAATGGTCTATACTGTTGCAAAGCCGACACTAAATAAGGTGTTTTATCATCATTCCAAAATTCAGGTCTATGAATTATTTTCATTCGAATATTATTAATAAGGTGAATAATAGGGTGGTTTGTAATTAAAAGAAACTTAGTGATTAATTTCAGAGCTAGAAGCTTTCTTCTATGTTCCAAGTCCACCAGTGAAGCTTCAGCCAAAAGAGCAGCTCTGGGAGTGGATCGCGTACATCCCAAACATGTGCGTAAACCCTCATAGAACACTACATCCAGTTTGTTCAAAACGTTCTTGGCACATGGTTTACAAAATACCGATCCAAAATCTAGGTGGGATTGTACCAATGCAAAAAATGCAATCAAAAGGGTATTGGGATCTGCACCCCACCATACTCTACACAGCGCTCTCAATACATTTAGAGATTTTTTTGCTTTATTTGATATATTTATTATATGATTTCCCCATTTTAAATTTTCTTGCAAAGTCATGCCCAAGTACTTAACCGTTTGTTTGAAGGGGATGATCGAATTATTCATCATAATACGAGGAGGGGCAACATTTCTTCTCCCTCTAGTGAACCACATTGCTTCGCATTTATTGACAGACAGTGACAGGTTATGTTCTTGTAAAAATAAATTAATGTGTTCAAGTGCATTATTTATTTTATTGACCATAGTGACAACATTTTTACCCCTTATTATTAGTGCCAAATCATCAGCATATCCTATGATAGATGCATCGCCCAAATTCAAGTCGAATATATCTCTTATATAAACATTAAATAGAATAGTACTTAGGGGGGATCCCTGAGGCACTCCCATTGTAGTCCGCACTGGACCCAAAAAAGACCCATCATTGCCTCTACAATACAATTGTCTGTCTATTAGAAGCTTGAAAATTAGATTACATATACGAAAATTTACATTTAAGTTTATCAGTTTGTTATATAGTTTATAGATATCAACATTATCATATGCAGCCTTAATATCTAAAAAGACTGAAATGACTGATTCAGAAGATTGGAATGCATCATTGATAAAGGAGGTTATAAATGCAATGTTATCATATATACCCTTTCCTTTACGGAAACCTGTCTGTTTGTTCGAAAATTTTAACTCATGTTCCAGTTGCCAATCCAGTCGATTTTTGAGCATTATCTCTAAAATTTTTGCTCCACATGAAGACAATATAATGGGTCTATAGTTTTCTGCAATTGATGGGTCCCTATTTGGCTTTAGACAACTGATAACATTGAAATTTTTCCAGGATGGAGGTAGATTATCTCCCATTAAAATTTTATTATAAATATTTACTAAAACTTGCTTTGCTTTGAAGGGTAAAAATTGAAACATTTGGTAGGACATATCATCCATGCCTGGTGCAGATGATTTCTTTTTATTTAAAGCCATATTAAATTCATTTAAGGAAAAATGTTTAATATTGTCCTCTACATTGTCTGAAACTAGAAGAAAATTGGGGTCTATATTTATTACACCCATGTTGTTTAAAATAGTTTGCTTAAAAGTATCTGATATTGTATGATTAAATCTACCTTGTTTATAAGTGTAGTTAAATTTTTTAATCTTATTCCAAACATATGTAATGCTGGAGTTTCTGTTCAACGTCTCACAAAACTCTTTAAACTTTTCTTTTTTTTTGTCCTTTAAATTTCTCTTAGTTTTTGCAATAATTTTTTTGGCCACTATATAATTATCTATAGATGGGTCATTATTGAAATTGGCTATAATATTCTTTCTTTCTCTAATCCACAAAGTACAATCCTCATCCCACCAGGGATTACCCCTTTTCATATAGGTCCCAACCTGTTTATTTGGGATTACTTGTTCTGTTACTGAAGAAATAATCTCCATTAATTGGTCATAACTTATATTGTAATTTATCTCAGTCAAAATTAACAAGATTTTATCATGATAGGCTCCCCAATCTGCCTTTTTAAAATTTCTAATATTATAAGGACTATTAAAATTAGTATGCAGGTCACAATTACCATTATCATTTACTGTAAACGATATGGGAAAGTGGTCACTATTACCACAATCCTTAATAGTCTTCCAAGTAGCTTGAATAGCTAAGTTCCCACTTACCATAGTTAAGTCTACCGCACTTGGTACTGCTAAATTTGGTTGAAAAAGTGTTGGCGAGCCATCATTCATAATTACAAACCCATTGTCAAAAATAAAATCATTAATAATTCTACCTCCTTTATTAGGAGTAGCCTTATCCCACAATGGATGATGAGAGTTAAAATCTCCCATGATTAAGATATTTTTTGGATTAAAAGAGACAAGTTCATTTAGAATATTACAATTTAAATTATTATGTGAGTTACAATAAAAATTAACCACTTGCAAGTTACCTATTTCAATTATTATATACTGAATTTGATCTGACGAGAAAGATTTAATCCTTTTAAAGATAATATTTTTTCTTATACAGGTAACCACTCCACCGTAACCGTCTTGTCTGTCCTGTCTTACTATATTATAAGAATTTAATGTAAAATTGTCATTGGCTTTAAGCCATGACTCGCCTATCAAAAAAATATCAGGGTTTTTATTAAATAATAAATTGATTAAATTACCCCTATTAGAATTTATGCTTCTCAAATTCCAATATATAATTTCCAACCTATTTTTTCCTGCTATGAATGTGAATGTACCTATTTAATTTTAATCATCTAAATCAGATTGTGAGCCGGGGTCCATGTCAATGTCCATATCTGAATTTTTATTAAATATTACCTTTTTAATTATTCTTTTATTGCTCTCTGATTAATTTAAAAATGCATTAATAATGCCACTAATCTCATCTGGAAAACAAGGGGAAGATTCTTGTAAATTAAAACTATGAACTGCACTTGTAGAAGGCAAAACTCTATTGTTATTTTGTGTATTTTGCGAATAGGATATTAAATTTGATGAGCAATTTTCTTGTCTTTGAGGCCTTGAATTTGGGAATATTAAATTTTCATTATGCGTCTTTCTATCATAACCTTTATGAATAATTCTTTTTTTTGTACTATTTTCAGATATCACTTGTTGGTATGATCTTTTAATTGGGTCGGTTTTTGCATGTTGCGAACGTCTTTGTGAAGTTTGAATATAATTTTCTTGATCATCTTGTTTTTTCTGATATCTATTTAAATTTTTCATATTTGGAAACTCGGTAGGGCGATATACAAATTCATCATGCGCAATATAAGTTTTTTTAACCTTTTCACTAGCATCAAAGAATGTAATATTTTCAAAAGCCATCAGTTCTTTAATATTTTTTTGCCTAGTGTACTCTGGGCAACTTTTATCAGTTGATTTGTGAGCATTTTTACAGTAAAAACATTGAACTTTACAAGTGACATGGATGCTTTCATCCTGTCCTTTTTCTTTGCCGCAGGTGAAACACTTCTCTTTACCCTTACAATTGGTACGTGTATGGCCGTATCTTAAGCATTTAAAACACTGCGTTACTGGCGGTATGTATATACCAACTGGTCTTTCTAATCAATAAAAATTGATAGAACTAGGAATCTTAACACCCTTAAATGTGAAGAGCACTGTACTGGTGGGTTCATAAACAACCTTATCTTCTTTTACTACTCACTCCATCAATTCAGCATCTCCTAATTCCAAATCAATTTGCCTGACCAACCCTTTACACGTTACAAAATTATAGGGCATATAAATTTTTATATCCTTTATTAATCAGAGTTTTATTTTTTACAAAATTATTTGCAGCTTGATAATTGATAAATTCCACAGAAATTCTATTTAGACCTTTGTTCTTTATTTTTTTAACATCCGTTAAATTTAAATTAAAAATGTCTCTAGCAATTTTAATACTGTTGAATCTACCTATATTATAACCGACTTTTTCCGTAGATTCCAAATAAACAAAAAATGGGCCTTCAACATTGTCTGAATAAAAAACCGGTTCTTTTACAGAGTTATTTTTATAAACATTAAAGGTATCTTGACCTTGACTAACATCTTCATTGGCAATGACAACAGATTCCTCTAAACTATTTAACTCGAGCAAGGGGGGGCCGCCCCCCCTGTGTCGCCCATGTTAAATTAACTACCAGCAATAATGGAATGAAATAAGCATGCACAAATTGAATAAATTTTAGCAAAAGAAAGCAAAAAAGCATAAACTATTATCTAACGCAGCGATAAGCTTTAGGGATCAATTAAGCTCAACTCACCTTGCTAACGCTCACACCAAAAAATTAGCAGGAAGAATTCACACAGCCTCCGAAAAACGATATAGCCGTTTCGCGTTCGTAAGCCGAATGGACCATTCAGTTATTTTCCGTAGAGGTATCATCAACTGAATGGGGGTTAGGTAAACTGGGTTAGGACATCCAGGGTTGTTCCCGTAGAGGTACAAGAGACTCTGAATGAACCGGGGGTTTCAACATAATGTTAGTAAGCCTTTGCCGTTAAGGTGGTACGAACTGAACCAAGTTGTCATTTACTCTGCTTGAGCGCTATTTTATACTAAAACTTATTGAATGTTTACTGAAAACACGTTTAGATAATAAGCATAATAATTATTTTTCAAGATCTAGTACCAAGTTTAAACTTTAGACTGAGTGTTATTTTTCTGTAATAGAATCATTAGTTTACAATATATAAGTTAAATTTCGAAATATGGCACTCATAAGAATAATATCATCATATATTGCCATAGTACTAAAATGGAGTTTAATCCACAATACCGAAACAGAATTATTGCACTCGATACGCGTTTCGCTAACCATGTTAGCATCATCAGGAGATGATTAAAACTGATGATGATGTTGCTGCTAACATGGATAGCGAAACGCGCGTCGAGTGCAATAATTCTGTTTCGGTATTGTGGGTAAAACTCCGTTTTAGTGCATGTTGCCGAAGGTTCCAAACCCCAACATAATCGCCATAGTACATAGAATGGTAATATTATCTCTTCAATTAAGGTGAAATCCAGCATTTTGTCGCTCCCGTCTCGTTGCATCATTTTGTCCTATCTTCTCTTTAGCAATATCTTATATGTTATTGACTCCCGTAAAAAGAGACGGGGGTATTAAATAGGTTTTGGAAGTTTGAACTCCGACTTTGTTTCTAGGATCAGCTTGTCAATAATTAAGTTAATTCGTTTGAAACCTTACTAAACTAGTCCCATGATTATTTATTTTCAAAAATATTATATTGCGTGAGTGTAGCACACTCTAATTTACATTGCGGAAAAATGTTCTCTTTTTCTTTGGTGTTTCCGCTATTGCGCCGTCATGGTGGGATTGATGTCTTTGAGAAACTCTGATCAGCTTTGGCAACTGACCAAAATGATCTCAATCCATTAGGACATTTGAGAAACTGCTTATTCTTGATCTGCTTGTTATATCCCTCCTTGCCCTCATCAGTGATGTGCATACACTGCACTTGTTTTCTAGTCATAATGAATATATTTCGATTTTCGGCTGTCGGATCGCGGCGCCATTTGTGGTAGGCAAAATTTTTAGCGTTGACCAATCTAAAGCAGTTTTTTTCCGAATCATGGTTTACTGTTTGAGGTTTCCATACCAGCTAGGATAACTTTAGTTATCTCATCAGTAGATTTAAAGGCGTCCTGATCCCAAATCAGAGATATTTCCAAGGAAAAGAAAAATAAACCGGTCACGCCACATTGCAGATTTGTAGTGTCAAAGCTTTCAGGGTATCTGTGGCTCTTGTGTTTTGATAGCAAGTTCGCAGTTTGCGGATATAAGATTGTGGTCTGATGAGCCTAATGGAGGTTAGACAGTTACGATGCAGAGGTCAGGATTTGTTGTTAAGGATAGATCCGGGAGGCTAGCAAGTCTCTTTGAAGCTCAGAGATGGTAGGTTCCTCAACCAGCTGAGTAAGTCCGTGACTAATAGCAAAAGTCTCGGTTTCTCGTTCTCTATCGTCGATTTTGATGAAGTGTTTCAACCAGTCGCTGTTATGTACGTTGAAGTCTCTTACTATGACAATTTATGCCGTTGGATAGTAAATCTGCAGAAAATCGATTTTGATTGCCAAGATTTGAGAAAAGCCGTTTATATTGGTGTTCGCTAGGTGGTCTATACATGCAACAAATGAATTTTGTTGCTCGTTCATATGTTTCTTCTCGTCTGCAACATAAATCGTCTCGTATAAAAAGAGCTAATCCAGAGTTATGTTGAAATCAGGAGTAAAGGTCATATCCGGGTATATTTAAGTAAACATGAGTAGTGCTTGATTTCACTTTTGTTTCTGATAGAGTTAAAGTATGAGGCTTACTTTATGTCAGGTGCTGGTGGCCCGGATTATTATTTGTGCTGATACCTCTTATGTTGCAAAACTAAAATCGCAGTCTATTTTCTGTCTTGAAGACGTCTTCAGAGACGTTCATACCTGAAAGTCCCTCCCAGGCCCGCCTCCGCAAGGAGATCCGAATGGGAGATTATTTACCTACCTATTTACCACTCAATCAATTTTTAGAGTCTCAGGCCGCACCTTTGTCCGGCCTTTGGTTTATTGTTTGTTTCGTGCCTGAACTCTGATTTACACTGTTTTAATTAGGCGAATTTTTTTCGTTTTTTTGAGCACAGCTCTCTTGTGAATTTTTTTCGCACTCGGACGGGGGACGGTTCGTAATTTCTTTCAATTTTTCTTTGCAGAGGCTCTATCTCGTCTACCTTTTAAGGCAGCTAGCTGATTCCGGCATCAGTAGGTTTTGGAAAACGACTGATTTTTGTGTTTTTTCTTGGTATTTTATTTCATTTCCTTTTGTTTGTAAATGTTTCTTGCCTTGTGTTTTAGATGGAAACCATGTATATTTTATGTTATTGTTTCACATAGTTTTTTACGACTGTTTTACTGACTGGTTTTTTTTTCTGACTACCTGAAGAGTCTTCTAGGACTGAGGACATCTTTTTGGTTTTACTGCCTGGAGAGACCTTTTTCAAGTCAGTAAGTGTTCTCTTTTTAAATACGTGAAGAGTCTTACCTTTGCTTCTACATTCTTAGATCGTAGAATTTTTCCGTGATTGTTGATCGTGTACATTTCCTTGTGGGAACCACCTGAAGAGCTGTCCACGCGTTCTCATAGATCAGATCAGCGCATCAAACCGTGAAATATTTTGTTCCTTTACATACATTATATTTCATTACTGGCTAATTTATACCAAAAGCCTTCGAATATTTGTACCTTTATTTTTTTTCCTCTATTTTGCATACGCACTTATGTGAAATATATTTTTAAGAACAGGCCAGAGTATTTGCCTTTGTTCTTTTTTTAATTAATACATTGATTCTCGAGTTCTCTCGTTTAAATTAAAACAAGTTTAAAGTTTTCTTATGCATTGTCATTGACTAATGTAATAACGCTTTAAGTCGTACTGATTTCAATTTCACGAGTATGCGTTTTCTAAATGTATTGAAAATTGGATATAGCCACTCAGTATTTCGTCCTAGTGCACTCGGCTGTGTAAGCTGAACCTGATCATGGTCTGGGCTTTTTGATTGCTAATTATTTAGTGTTTATCTATAATTAATAATAATAATAATAATAATAAATAATAATAATAATAATAATAATAATAATAATAATAATAATAATATTAAAAACGTTTATTACTGACAGTGATTATCTCATATTTACTTTAAAAACAAAAATACTCTAACACAATCTAAGAGAAAAAACTAGTGAGTAAAAAGCCCACATTTCAGACTGCTCAAGGGCAGATTCTGTTCTCCCAATGCGGCTCAAAAAAGAGAAAAAGAAAAATAAGCCTAATACTAGTAATTATTAACTAATACCTAAACTAACAGGGAAAGGATATGTGGAAGGGGGTATAAAAGTAAGAGGGAAAGGACAAAAAAGAAAAAACTATTGATGCTGAATCAAATATCGGGAGACTTTGTCCGGGCATGACAGTGCAGGGTCGGCAGCGTTAAACGGTAGAGAGATCAAGCAGGAGCCAACATTGCATGAAAAGCATCTCTTTTAATATTAACATTGGAAATGTTTTTGTTTTCATAATATTATGGAGCATCAAATCGCGAAAAAGTGCAAGCTGCATTTGCCACATCACGTCATACGCGTGAGAGATCGTGTTGGTTTGTCTGTGCGGAAGTAAGTTAAAACTAATTCAACCCGAACATCGGAGACTAACCATAATTAACAAAAAACATTAACATTGGTTATAACATATCGGATCCGGTTCAAATTACTAAAATAAATTGGACCTAACTGAAACTAATCGAGAGTTAAATGATCGACTAACCAAAAGTAATCAAAAGCACCAAAAAGTGCTAAAACGAATCGGAAGATATTTAAAATATTAAAGAAGTTAAAACTAACCAAAACGAAGCGAATTTTGGCGACTGACTCAAACTAACCAAAGACATTAAATTTGATTATAACGTATTGGAGCTGGTTCAAATGACTAAAATAATTTAAAACTAACTGATATTAACCTAAAGTTTATTGAACGACTAACCAAAAGCACCAAAAAGGGCTAAAACATATCGGAAGGATTTAAAAAAATAATGTATGTTAAAACTAATCCAAATTAACCGAATTTTGGCGAATAACTAAAATTAACCAAAAACATTCAAATTGGTTATAAATACCGGAACCGGTTCAAATGACTAAAATGAATTAAAACTAGCTGACATTAACGGAAAGTTGATTGAACGACTTACCAAAACTAACCAAAAGTAACAAGAAGCACCAAAATGGGCAAACACGTATCGGAACAGATTTAAGATATTAAAGTAATTTAAAACTAACCCAAATTAACCTAATTTTGGCGACTGACCAAAACCACAAAACTAACCAAAAACATTAGAATTGGTTATAACGTATCGGAACCGGTTCAAATGACTAAAATAAAATAAAACTAACGGAAATTTGATTGAAGAACTAATCAAATGTAACCAAAATCACCAAAAATGGCTAAAACGTATCGGAACAGATTAAAAATAATAAAGTAAGTTAAAAATAACCCAAATTAACCGAATTATGGCAACTAAACCAAAATTAACAGAAAACATTAAAAATTGTTATAACGTATCGGAACCAGTTCAAAGGACTAAAATAAATTAAAACTAACTAAAACTCAAATGAAAGTTTATTGAATGACTAGCCAAAACTAACCAAAAGCACCAAAACGGCCTATAATGTATCGGAAGAGATTACACAAATAAAGTAAGTTAAAACTAACCAAAACGAACCGAATTTTGGCGACTACTAACCAAACTAACCCAAACTAACCAAAACTAACCAAATCTATTAAAGTGGATTATAAAGTATCGGAACTGCCTCAAATAAGTAAAATAAATTGAGACTAAGTGAAACTAACTGAAAGTTGATTAGGCGACTAATCAAAACTAACCAAATCTGTTAAAATTGATTATAACGTATCGGAAGTG
>MU190991.1:603-39003 GCA_016904865.1 Pissodes strobi
TATATATATATATATATATATGTTTATTTTCTTTGTTCTTGGACTTCCTAATGTGTACTTAGTTTTATTTTCTTGGGAATAAAGTCCTTGTAAATAACAACAAACATGTAATCTTGTTTATAGCTACATGTTACAAAAAGGTTTTAACGTTTCGGTTATTCACTAACCTTCATCAGAAATTGAAATAAGTTTAGCTTCAGACTGCAATTTAGAGACAAAAACATATACTAATACAAGATCATTAATTTAATAGTATTTGAGATAACATACCTTCCATACAAAAATCTGAAGAACTTGCATGAAACATCAAACAGATGCCCACAAATAATAACACCATTTCCAACATTTTACGGCACAAAGTATATGGTACGTCGACAAACACATAATGAATATATTTTAAAATTAACTAATAAAATAGGAATTTTGTAGAATAGAGCAAAAAACACGAGAACGGAAAGTATGAATGTTTAAGGGGTCCAATTCCTTTTGGTATGAATAATAATTGATTCTCCTAGAAAAGTCCGATATTTTCTTTGGGGTTTTTTTCCTTATTTTATGATATTATAATATATTCTGCTGAGTTGTTTTGTGTCAGTTTTGGCATTTACAGCATTTCTGTTTTTTTGAATTTCGATCATTTCGTGTATTTCCCGTCTCCTTGTGTGGTTTTCTGTTTTTAATATTTTTACGTTTTCAAAGTCAAAACTATGCTGCTTTTCAATGCTATGAGTTGATAAGGCTGTTTTATTTTTTTTGTCAAATTTGTGTCCAGACATTCTATTTTTTAACTATTCAAGTCCAATTTTAAAACATCTCGTTTTTTAATTTCTTTCAAAACTGGAAAAGCTACATTGGTTTTTGGTCTATATAAGTCGTAAATGACATTCCAAACCTCCAATTTTCACAGTTTCTCTCAAATCTTCAGCCTTTCGTTTTCTTCGTTTACATTCTTCGGTATTATTATCGTTTTTTTCTTGCACAATTTTCTGCAAAGTCCTTAAACTGATTCTCAGTGCTTTCACTACTGTTTCATGGATATTGGTTTGGCGAATTTCCACATCCTTGATCATTCTCGAAATAGTAGAATCTGTAAGTGAGATTACGTACCATTTTGTTTGCTTGCAAATCAGTGGCGTAGCTAGAGCTGAGTGGACTCTGTACAATACCTCCTACAACAAGGCCTGACGGCTTACGCGTGACGTCATCAAATATAGTCAAAAGCTATTTACAGGCGTATATTGAATGTGCAATTTCTTTTAAAATATCACAGTTAAGTAGACATTTTAGATGCAAAAATCTCGTTCTCTGTAAATTTAACTTTTTTATATGTAGTTTGAGACGTAATAAGATCAAAAGTAATAATGGCGTGCAAAAATGTCTACGTTTTATAAAAAAAAAATGTATTAAGGAACGCTTTTGTATCCTTACAAGCATTTTTTCGTTTTATAATTGTTAAATAAAGCTTTTAAAGGTACCATCTGAGTGCAATATGCGGTAGTCAGCAAAAATATTAGAAAGAAAACTCTAATAAAATCATTTTATAAATGTTTCGCATAGCTATAATAAAACAATTTTTTAGGTGTTCACAAACGAATGATTTAGTATCAGATAACCGGTATACATATATTATAAAACAACTTTGCTCGGTAAGCTAAAATGTCGTATACAATCTCCTGTATAAACGTTTTTAAAACAGTATTGAAATTTGCCGTAAAACTTTTATGTATTTTTGCTCTAAAAACGTTCATACGACTAACTTATAAAACAAAATTATTCTCAAAAGCTTAAATATTTCACTTGCAGTTTTAATAAAACAAAATGGTGTTCGAGGAGCATTAATAAAATAAAATAGCACCGACAGTTAAAAATTATAAAATAACTTTGCTAGTTGGGTTATGTTTTTCGTCTTTCGTCTTACGAACAAACACATTTTTTGAAAAATAATTGGATCAGTTTGGAAAAATAGTTAGTATGGCAGCTTCCTTCAATCGAGGCTTTTTAAATGTACTGTACTTTTTGGAAAGCTAAAAACATGAACTCTTGGTCCTTTGGGGTAGTTCCCACGGCAACCTGGAGCACAGCATCTGAACGGCATTGTTCGCATAAATTTAAACACACCAAAAGTACTAATTGTAAAGAAATTCACCGAAAATCAATCGAAAATCGAACAATAATAAGAATAATGCACTTTACGAACGCTGCCGGTCGAAGATACGCTGGATACCCACAGTGTTGCCAGATTTTTAAAAATCGTTTCGGCACCCTTGTTTGGGGCGATTAACAACAGCCCAAATGTTAAATCGTTTGCGTTGGTGGTTGCAAAATGGTAAAAAATAAATGGTAAAAATGGTTGTACGCATGGCCTTCCGCTTTCTTCGGGGGCGCAACCAAACAAAACTAACCCAAGGCATGCCCAAAACCAAGGAAAAAACTTTACATTTGGGCTGCAGTTAGCCAAAACCCCTTTGTTGCTTATTTGTCGCAAAAGCAGAAATTGAAAAATGCTTTTTATAGTTTTGAGTAATTTTTTTTTGTTTATCATTTTGCTACAAGTTTTAGTAGCCCAAAATTGCCCAACCACATGAAATATATCTCATCTATAAAAATATATTTATACCAAAATAACAATAAATCTTTTAAATTTAAATGTTTAAAAACTTATATTGTTACTAATTTGCAGAATTGCCTCGTCCTGACCATCAGGCTTTGACTTGGCTGGCTCGGTAGAGTTAGTTTCATACATTATTTGGGATGTAAACCTATTTAACGTATATTTAGTTGGACTTAAATTTTTACAGCATTTGTTGAATGACATTTGATCAACATGATTACATTTAAAATATTAAGAAGAGGGGTTAGGAACCCTAACTCTATTCTCGAAGAAGATGTGCTTCATCGGTGGAAAAACGGTTAATTACCTAATTATTAATTTATCCAAGACTAGTTCACCTTGCAAAAAATAGTTCTCTGTTGTAGTAACATCCGTACCTGGTGAGAGGATATTTTCCAAAGCAGAGATGATAGCCTTAGATAGAAGATTTTGCTTAAAGCCAATTTAAAAAAATCTAAATATTTATAGAAAATAATTAGGTTATTAGGATAGTACGTTTATTTTCTTAAAGGTTTTCATGCTTCAGTTTCCGGTTTTTATACATTTACTTTCCGGATTTTAAATATTTATTGATATTTAATATAACTTTACCATAGCAAACTTTTACTTTTACAATATTATTTTTTTATATTTTTATCCTACTTGCTTTAGGGCTTGTAGGTCTTCTCGTGTTTTAATATGTTTGTGCTTGTGCTAGTAAGCCTAGCTTGAATGTTTACATTGTTATTTTTTTCAATATATTTCAAATATTTGATGTTACAATATTGGTGTTTCAATAAAACAATAAGCGTATCCAAGTCAATATCCACATAAAAAGTATTGGATATCTGGTTTAATATTCGATACTATCCGATATTTAAAAGTACCAAGTTACACATTACTAAAATTCACTAAACAAAACAAAATATGCCAAATTGACAATTGCTTGTCACCTGAAAACTTAAAAAATGCGCATTTCTGGACCCTATACTACTGTCCTTGTCGGATAACCGATTTGAAAGAGTAAACCAGTAATCCAACACAATATTTTACGGGTTGCCGCATAAAATTTTTTTAATCGTAACCGTTTCTTTGAAAAATAACGTCCCAAACTACATTGCGAAGTAGCCCAAATTGCGATAGAGTGCTCAATCTGGCCACACTGGATACACAATACATCGAAGACGGCGAGTTGGGGATTGGAATTCTCGTCGTCCATCCGGTCCATCGTGACAATCAACGTTATAGGCGCGATAAAATAATCAATACTTTTAATGCTATTCTTATGGCAAAAGCAATTGACTATATTTGATGATGTCACTGCAATTTTAATATTAGCCAGTAGGCCTAGTTGTAGAAGGTAATGCTCTGTATCAAAATTTGTTAAGGTTTTCCATTAGCATAAGTACACAAAATAAAGTAAACAAAAAAAGTTGTATACGGCTGTCTTAGGTATCTTAAGGATTTCATTTGGTAAGTATGGGATTAAGCGCAATGAAAGAAAATCGAACAAACTTCATAGGTTATCATTAATAAATCGTAAAACCCAGACGATAAGACCGAGTTTGGCCGTTTTAGATACAGTGCATTAAACTAATATGTCAAACAAGCCAGCAATACTCCATTTCCATGGCTACTCTCGGTGTTTCCGTCTATTATTTTATATTCTACCTACATATTGATTTAATGGACGATATATAATAGACAACCAATTTGCACATACATAAGGCATAATACACTATTTTTTGTTACCCAATATTTTTGTTTTTCAGGTAGAAATATGGAGGCAACAATATCCCCATATAACAATTCAGAGGAGTTGCGAGTATACTGTAACAGACTATCTGTAAGTTAGTGGTAATATTTCTATATTAACTATATTTGAAACTATGATTGTGTTCTTTTAATTCTAAGATTTATTCGATTATATACATAACTGTAATCGTGTCTCAGGTAAGATTAGTAGGGAGTTTAGGACATGTGAAATAAAATTATTAATTTTTGATTTTGTTATATTCATTTAGCAGGGAAACTGTAAGAGCTAGAATATAATGGGGTATAACGATGAATACGTGTTCTGTAAATACGTATGTTTAAATGCGTTCTTATGAATTTCTGATAGGGGATATATTTGGGAATATATAAATCAAGGCTTAAAGATTTTTATAAAAATATCTCCACCTTGCGGTATAAGATGAAATTATTTAATGGAAGGTTTTTCGTTGTAACAAGCTTAAATTTGTCAATGGAAAATCTTGCTTAAGTTGAAGGCTGCTATGCCGGCTGATTTTCACATAACTGAAGTAAAGTGTCACGGCCAAATGGAAACATCTCCCAGATTGAGAAGTTACTTAATTTAAGTTTATACAGGTCAAACCTGTTTGAAAACGTTGTAGTAAACGCTTTTTCATATGTGTTGGTACATTCTTACTTGACATTTCTTTGTATGTGATACATGAAAAAATAATCCTAAGTTGTTGCCAAATGATGCTCCATCGCACTAGCTCTATTTTTTGAAGTGAAAACTTCTTTAGGCGCGCTCAGCACTTTTTGTGTGGGTTGTTATTGCGCATGTGCAAGTTTTCCCAAATATTGATTTGATATTTTTCGACGACACTTCAACTTAGGATAAGTGTAGAAACTATACACAGCTTGTCGAATTAATTGTCCAACACCATTAAAATTCGATACTTTGTCACAGTGTAGCGCATTACTAGTTGTTCGCCAACTGTATACTATTTTTCATAACCGTAAGAAATTTGTTTTAACAAATGGTGTTCGTTTTGAGACTCGTTTTCTTTTTTTTTTGGTTATTCTCAAGAGTGGGTTGTTTCACTTATTAACAGTAATTTTTTTTGTGGGCGCCAGAGTTCCTAGAGACAATGCGAACTGAATATGAATACTTAAATATAAATAAATACAATGATACATATATCAGAAATATGCCCTCACAATTCGCAATGTCTCGCAGACCTCTATCCTGCGATAAATTAAAGAGGCAAATTCTAAAACAATCAGTATATTAATTATATAAGTAAATGAAAATACAAATATGATTTATGAAATTATTTGAATTGGAGTTTAAGACTGGGATCAAATTGATTATTAAAGGCGATCTGTTTGATTATATTGACTTCTTTATTATATTCAATTGTAGACAGTGGTACATTAAGTAACCTATTGACGTAGCAGTGAAAGGCTGCCATTTTATGTTGCCACGGATGGTGAGATTGATACGAAAGAGTGTGATCGGTCTGAGTTGGTTTCGTATAAATTGAAAAATCAAGACCGTCCAAAGGCCTGCGAACAGTGATGTCCAGAAAATTAAGTTTTTTTATTAATCTCAAGTTCGATTGTAACCTTGATGCTAGGATGAATAGTATTCAACTTGTTTAAAAGAGCATTGGGCCTCTGTTCATCGCAGTCCAAGAAGCAGACAGTCGTCCACATAACGAAACCAATGTAAAATTTCCCTATTGTCGGGAGTGACTATATGTAAATTTTCTAAATTATTCATAAAAACATCTGCTAAGAAAGGTGAAAGACAGCTGCCCATTGCTAGGTCATCAGGTTGTTTGTAATATTTATTGTTAAATTGAAAGAAATCTTGAGACAAGCAAAGGTTGAGAAGAGACAAAAAATTAATTTTATGTTGATCATTGACGTCACAGTAAGAAGATCGCCAACAAGCTGTACTGCTTCGCTTCTTGGTACTGTGGTAAAAAGGTTAGACACATCAAAAGAAACCATAATACAGTTTTGTGGAAGTGGTAAATTTAGTTTATTAATTAACGAAATGGAATTACTTACCGAGTATGTCGGGGAGAACTTAGTAATATCCTTGATCAGGTTATATGTAAACTGAGCTAAAACGTATGCCGGTGTATTGGTGAAACTTACCACATGCCTGATCGGTGTATTTATTTTATGGATTTTTGGGAGGCCGTACAACCTTGGTATTGTAGGATTACGAGAAACATTGAAGTGTTTGATAAATCTAGTGACTTTTCTTATAAAGCTGTTAAAAGGGTTATTGGAACAGATGGCGCTGTCAGCCGAGTAAACGTGCTAACTGTTTGCTCCTCAAACTTTTAATAATCATTAAGTCTGCTGTAATTTATAAAAGCAAAAAGCACTAGGAAGTTGTGCAGTTTTGTCTAAAGTTGTGTCATAAGTGTTATTATTGCCGAAATGGGCAGCAAATCCTTGCTTTGAAGGATATTAGTGCGCGAGTGGATTCACTGGCCAATAATCTTAATGGCGGATTGGATTTACTGAGAGAGGAATTTGCTAAGTTGAAGTCGGCGCATACACCGAACTCCGAAATTGAGGATCCATTGGGAGCCGATTTTGTAACCCGCCTAAATACATTCCAGGAATATGTGAATAGTTCTTTGGGAAGTCTTTCTAAGGAATTAAACAGCATGCTGCTACAAATAATATTTGCTCAACTGTCTTAGCATTTTTCAGGGATAAGTTGAATTTACCATTATCAAAGACGGAAATAGCTTATTGTTATCGCCTAAAGAAAAAAATGCATTCCTCTGTACGTTTGAACCTAGGTGTAAACACTCGGCCGGAGCCCATAGTAGTCGAATTCGTGTCGCGAATCTCTCGAGACACGGTATTTTTTAACAAGAAACTCCTTATAGGTACAAAATTCCTTATTACCGAAGTGTTAACCGCTGAGAAACTTTCCTTACTCAAAAAAGCAAGACTTACTTTCAAGCAGTCTTCCTGGACTCTGAACGGTCGTGTTTACATTCAATGGACGGAGAGTTATAAATAGTGAAACTGATTTAGTTAAGTTTTCTGGTTCTAGTGAAGTGTTAGAAGCTGAATAGGATATTTTTTAACCACTTATTATGAGGTTAGTGCTAACCAATGTTATTGTGACTGGGTCACTCCTA
The DNA here is from genome assembly GCA_016904865.1 of Pissodes strobi. Classification (NCBI taxonomy): domain Eukaryota; kingdom Metazoa; phylum Arthropoda; class Insecta; order Coleoptera; family Curculionidae; genus Pissodes; species Pissodes strobi. The sequence continues at coordinate 8,104 of MU190991.1, forward strand.
TATTATAATTATATCACTCCTACCTATTTTGTATGTGGGTGTGAACAGGACTGGATTCCGCTGTTTTTATTTTTGTTTACAAGATTTATTTTTCTTATACCTTTGGGTTTTCATTGCTGTTTATTTCTTTGGTAAATATTTACTTTGAGCACTTTTCGAATTTTGCAAAAAAAATTTATGTGACGTGTAGAAGACAATATTAGAAGTGTTTTGTGACACGTTACATATTGCGCAAAACACTTTTGACGCCAAAAATTGAAAAATAAAAATCATAAATGAGGCCATTTAGGAAGACATTTAAACGCGAACTCTCCCAATTTGACGTTAATGATGAAAATTTACTTGCAATGTTGTCACACTTGACTAACATTCTTGATTTTCAAGTAGGTAAATGTCCCAGGGCAGGTGCATGGAATATCAATTATTGAAATTACTTACATGGAAATGGATGAAGCACTAATGGGTAAAGCGCCGCTGCATTTTTCCAAAAAACGTGGAATCACTTTGTATAGTCCCCGATTATATTTTCTTTTCTCAATTTTCGCCTCGTCAATTTCTATCATTGATGATCTCACTGTGTCTTCATTACCCAAACTAAGCAAAACCAACCCAAACTAATTGAATCTAACCAAAACTAACCCAGACTAACCCTAATTAAGCAAAGTAAAGAGACAAGCGTGCTACTCGCGCTTGTGTTTTCACTAACTCATACTAAGCAAAACCAACCCAGACTAACCAAAACTAACCCAGACTAACCCTAATTAACCAGTTATTACCCGAACGAAGCAAAACCAACCGAAACTAACCAAAACTAATCCAGACTAACCCTAATTAAGCAAAGTAAAAAGACAAGCGCGCTACGCGCGCTTGTCTCTTCACTAACCCAAGCTAAGCAAAACCAACCCTAATTAAGCAAAGTAAAGAGGCAAGCGCGCTACGCGCGCTTATCTCTTCACTAACCCAAGCTAAGCAAAACCAACCCAAACGAACCCAAACTAACCAAGCTAACCCAAACTAACCAAAACTAACCTAAACTAACCAAAACTAACCCAAACTAACCCAGACTAACCCTAATTTGGCAAAATAAAGAGACAAGCGCGCTACGCGCGCTTGTCTCTTTCTTAACTTAAACTAAGCAAAACCACCCCAGACTAACCCTAATTAATAAAAAAGAGACAAGCGCACTACGCGGACTTGTCTTCGGTATCCCAGATTAAGCTAAAATAATCGAAAGTAACCTTAATTAACCAAACAAGAGCATTGAGACGAGCGCGCTATGCGCTTGACCAACCCCGCCTAACACAAAACCATAATTATCTCAAATTAACAAAACCAGCGCGCTACGCGTGGTACTTTCTTAACTAATTCAAATATACCAAACAAGGGCGCATTTGTCTCTCTCTCTTTTGGTCGTTAGATAGCGAACGTCTTGCGTAACTCAAAATAGCGAATTATTATTATTATTATTTATTATTTTAATAAATACAAAGTACTTCTGAATCACCATGTATAAAGTGTTGGTTGAATGTATCCAACAAGATACCGTATTTTAAAACCGAACAGAAATTACACTTGGCAACACCTATTCGTAGAATGACAGCTGGCTGAGCCGTGCTAAGCTAACTAGATGCACATAATTTAAGAAATCGAAATGCTGAAAGCTGAAATAGTGTCATGTTGACGTGCCAGAAATGTTATCATTTTAAAATGCAAAAGAAAACAGTTATATTTTTGGTTTTTAAGAAAAGAAGCTGGTAAAAGTTTTTTTGAGACTTCTATTACTTATTCTTGTATCGCTATTACGCCTGCCTTGCTTTTTGCTTGAATTTTTCAGATCCGTTTGGACCGTTGCGTTGTGTTAAAAAAGAGAAGGTGAAATAATGAGTGTGCGAGAGCGAGATAGTATAAGTTTGGAACATGTTGGATGGTTTAACATAATTGCATTTTGTAAACTTTGTTATTTTTTGCTGATAAGTAGAAACATTTGCGCAGCATTTAATGTGTGGCAGATGGTAAGAGAAGTAACGTAGAATATGTCAGTATTTTTATTTTTGTGGTAGCCAATAAGTGCGCAAAGTAAATATTGACCATTTCTTTTTGTTTTTGAAAGTAAAAGTTAATGCATGTATATAATGGCATTTTCTTTTTTTTTTAATTTACTTAAATGCAGACGATATTAATAATAAATATATTCTTTAGAGGGGTAGTACGGTAAAAAAGCAAATTATCTTTTTTTTTAGTATATTTTGAACTTTATTAATTATTAGGTTACTTTTTTCTCTGTTTCCCTTTGTCCCATTAACTTTATTCCTTTTCTATGTTTGCATGTACACATATTAACTCTAGGTCCTTATTTAATAGTCTTAATAATTTGAGGAGCCACGTATCTCAGTTTGACTACGACGTATTAGGTATTTCTGAGACTTGGCTTAACTCTGAAATTAGTAGCTCACAATTGAATTTTGATAATTATGTTCTTGTAAGGCAGGATCGTCCATCCAGAGGGGGTGGTATTTTGGTATGCATTAAGAAGAGCGTTTGCTTTGAAGTCATTCTAAAAGAATGTAAAGATTTTATTCAACACGTATGGATTAAGATAACACATGATAATAAAAATATTCTTGTTGGCAACCTGTATCGCCCACTCTCGATGGATATACAAATATTTATTACATACCTGGAAAGCCTTCTCATAGACTTTTATATTGTGTTTGATACTATTATATTACTTGGCGATTTCAATATTAATATGATCGATCCTGGCAGTAAGTTTTCAACCTTAATTAATGATTCTATGTCACCTTTTAATTTAAAACAAATCATAAATACTCCGACTCGAATTACGAATAATAGTGCTACTCTTATTGATCTTATATTTTGTAACTCAGATATTATCAAAGATTCAGGAATTCATGATATTCAAATATCAGATCATATGCTAGTTTTTTGTAACTTAGATTTAAAGCCTTCTGACGATCCTGTTTTTTCGTTTCATTATCGGAAATTGAGTAACATTGACATGGATCTTTTTATGCGTGATGTTGAGTTGATACCATGGGACTTTATGTATAGTTTAAATAATATTGATAGTAAGGTGGACTTTTTAACTTCTCAGATATGAGGTCTTTTTGATATGCATTCACCCCTAAAAATTATATCAGGTAAAAGGAAACCATATCAACCTTGGATTACTCATACTATACGCTTAATACAAAAATTTCGAAACAATGCCTTAAACAAATATAGACAAACCAAGAACCAGGCTGACTGGAATTATTATAAGCAATTACGTAATCTAACTACATCAGCAATCCGAGCTGAAAAGAGGGCCTATTTAAATAACAAATTTAAAAATTGCACACAAAAACAAAAATGGCAAGAACTAAAAAAAAATATAAAAAATTTTTTATAATAAGAATAAATTAACTATTCCGGAACAGCTAAGAAATGTTAATCAATTAAATCAGTATTTCACAGATATCACTAAAAGTTGTCTTAACCCTGATCCTGACTTGATTTATTTTTATAATAATAATCGGCTGACTCAATGTACATTTGATATGACCCTGGTAATTGAGGAAACTATATATAGTATACTGTCAAACATAAAAAGTAAAGCTTTTGGCAATGATAAATTGAATATAAGTTTAATATTACTTACATGTCCTATAATACTGAAACCGCTTACACATATTATAAACCTTTGTATTAAACAGTCATACTTCCCACTTAGCTGGAAACAAGCTAATGTTGTACCTCTTCCAAAAGTTGACAATCCTAATGCTTTTAGTCAATTACGCTCAATATCTATTCTACCAATTCTGTCTAAAGTTCTCGAGAAAGTTATTGAAACACAAATTTTTGGTTACTTAAATTTAAATGGATTACTTCCTATTAAACAGTCTGGATTTAGAAAAGACCACAGCTGTGCTACTGCCTTGGCTTGTGTTACAGACGACATTTTGGGGGATCTGGATGGTAGCTTAATGTCTTAGTTTTGTTAGACTTTACAAAAGCATTCGATATGGTGAATCATAGTATTTTGATATCTATTCTACACTATTTTGGTTTTAGCATACAGGCAATAAAATTAATTTCATCATTTTTGAGTAATAGATCTCAGCGAGTTATTCTGGACAGTGCCATATCCAGCCCTCTTGATCTGACCTCTCAGTGACTGCTGGTGTTCCTCAGGGGAGTATACTTGGGCCATTACTTTATACTAGTTACACTTCTCAGTTTTATAAAAAGTTAAAGTTCTGTAATCATCATATGTATGCCAACGATACCCAAATATACTTATCATTTAGACCTTCTGAAATTTTGCAAGCAAATGCACAATTAAATTTAGATTTGGATAGTTTGTTTCAAGTGGCCACCAAGCATTTATTAAAAATTAATCCTGGAAAATCAGTTGCTTTAGTATTTTGCAGTGAAAACATTAGAAATACCGTAAATCAAACTCTTCACATCGAACTTAATTGTAACCCTATTTTAATAAAAGACTCTGCTAAAAATTTAGGTTTGATTTGTGATAATAAATTGCGATTCAAAGATCACGTAAGATCCAAAATCAAAGTTGGCTATATGGCACTAAAAATGTTGTATCGACATAGACAATATCTTAATCATAATACTAAAAAAATGCTATGTGATAGTTTAGTACTGTCACCAATGAACTTTTGCGATAATATATATGGTTTTTGTCTAGACTCATCGGATATCCAGAGAATTCAGAAATTACAGAATTCATGCTTGCGATTAGTATTTGGCATCCGACGGAGAGAACATATATCGCATAAGCTCAAAGAAGTTAATTGGCGAAACATATATAACCGAAGAATTTTACACTCTTTGTGCTTCTTTTATAAACTCTTAAAATATAAAACTCCGCCTTATTTAGTCAATAAAATCGTATATCGAACGGATGTACATAATATTAACATACGTAGAAAACATACCATAACTGTTCCTTCTCATAAAAAAGAATTATTTAAACGATCATTTTCATACAATGTTGCATATTACATTAATAAGTTCCAAGTTTCAGATTTTTCTTCTACAGTAAATACATTTAAAAAACGAATCAAAGACATACTATTTCGGGGTCAGTAAATAATAATGGTGTATGTGCATATAACACTTTAATTTTTTTTTCCCTGTTATTTTTTATCTATATTTCCTGTATATCCCTTCCTTTCCTACATTACTATGTTTTTTTCCTGTCTTTCTTTCTCTCCAAATGTCCCAAATTGAAACTAGAATGTATTTGTTTAGTTTATTTTGTTATTTATGCCGCTACTTTGTATTTTTCTAAGTTTTAATTGTCTTTTGCCTCTTGGTATAGGCTTCAACAGCACCTTTGTATCCGCCATTACATAAGCGGATATAGGGAAAGCTGATAATCAGGCCTTTTGGCTCATCTGTACTGTTCTGTTTTTTAAATACTTTTCATGATAAATGTTATATTTTTGATGAGTTAATAAACGTTTATTTATTTATTTATTTATTTATTTATTTTTTATTTAGGTAAAAGAGAAAAATTATTGTCGACCAGAAATGTCTCAACTTTGGAAATGTAATCTGTCTTTCTGAGAATAACCAAACAGTTGCCTTTCTCTGCCTTTGAAATAATGACATTTTCATTTTTAACTTTTGATTCGAGTTTTTTTTTAAATTTTAAAGTAAAGATTAGAGGAAGTAAAGAAACTGCCCGTTTTGCGTATTGTGATATAATACAACCCTTTGATAGGGGATTTGCTGTGCGGTTTCTGTTTGTGTTTTAACACGACCGATTTTTCGGGCTCTACATGCTGTACTAGCGGCTTCCACGTTCGTCCCATAAGACCGAGACCGTCGAATCTCCTCTAATACACCGTCAAGTCCGAATCTGAGGGTTCTTCTGCTGGGCAGAAGTTTACTTGACGATCCAATTTCTTTTGCTGGGCCAGAACTTCTGTTAAAGGACTGCTGTGGTTCCCGCACTAGAGGCCATCGACAGAGTTCGACGACGGGATTTGGGTATACGTTTTATGTTTCATTGTGTCTTATGTTTAATCTTCGTTTACTTTTATTGATATAAATCAAACATTGAATTGAGGTAGCCCATTGATTTTAATTAATTTAATTTACATTTATTCACTGGTTTATCGGACCAGTTAATCAAATTGCTTTGATTTGTTTTCTCATTTTAAAAGATAAGTGCTGGCTGGATAACTTCATTCTTTTCATTAATTTTTCATTTCATTAATTAGTCGGCAGATATAACTGCTCTGAATTTTATCTTTTTATGAATCAAGCTAACCATATTTTTAATCTGATCTGGTGCTTTTATTAACTTCTCAAGTTTTTTTGATCTAATCATTGCGGCATATTATCACCATCAGTGCAGCTATTAGCGCACGCATACCTAGTTGTAAGAAGCTTAGTCTGCGCCAAGTGACCACTTTGATAAGTAGTGTTTAGTGCATTTAGTGATAAGGCATATAGAACCGAGGTTTTCCAACTGAATTGGTTTCTGTACGTACAATCTTCATATTGTACTCTATTTATTTCATTAATTACTTTAAGTCGTTTAACATTCTTTTGTCTACTCAACCACATTTTTAGTATAACCATTTTCTCCAGATAGATTGTTGCTGTGTTTGAAAAAAAAAAGAAGGATTTAGTAGCAAATATAGTGTCCATTAATTTTTTTTTTTAATTGTGTTTTCTTGATAGTTTAAGTTGGTTGATAATTATTCTCTTTTTTTTTGATAGTTTGAAATTAGGAACCGGTTAATTTTATGAGCGAATCTAGCCACTCGGTACAACACCTGCCGAGCTTTTTCCGTTTAGCTGGCTAGAACGGGTGGCGCTCAAACGACCCCACGACAGGGGCCGGGCTTTGTAACGCGACTCTCCGGGGCTAGGTTCAATTTTTTTTAATTAATTGGGAAAAAAATTTTGGGGTTCAATCTTAAAAAACGTGTTGCAAAATCTAGTATGGCGTAGTGTTTACATATTTCAGATTTTATGAGTTTAAATTGAAGATCCTGTTTAAATTTAAGAGGAACGTTTTTAGAAATCTTAACTGTGGCGAACTTAGGTGTGACCTCCTTCCTAATGCAATTGTTGAGGAACAATATATCAACTTGAGCGGTTGCCCTCCTCAAAGAAAGTCTTCTGTATCCTTCAGCCAAATCTGCCATACTGCAGTTGATAATAAATTAAGAGTGAAGGCTGTGTGCATGTACGAAATGTACTAAATGAAACACTTTTTGTATTCCATGCATACAATTTAATCCAAAAGGACATCTAAACTAGCGTAACAGAGCGCTTTCGGCCGGAGCCATCATCAGTGTTACCTGGAAAGTGAGTAAAAGAACCACCCATTAGTAGAAAACAGTAAATGCTGTGGTTTTTGGGTTGAGAAATGAAAATTGCAAATAGAATTGTAATGTAAACTATGGCAAGAATAAAATTGAAATTTGAATTTTTGAATTCTCAATTTATAACATCCTATTAAGGATAAAAAAGATGTTAATTAAAACTGTAAATTAAGATTGATGAATGTTTTATGTGTGTGTAATTTTTTCTTATGTTATTAAGCAAAATGAAAAGAAAATGGTGGAAGTTTTTTCACTCACTTGTCAGTAGAACAAAAAGACATATCACGAAGACGCATTAAACTACATCAGACGACAACCGTCACATCAAAATTTAACTTACACGTTACATTTTTTGAAAGGTTCACATAGTTACACAATTAACAAAAGAGCAGACCGTAATGACAAACATGTCTCCTTTGACAAGTAAACCAATGACCGCCGACGCAGAAAGAAATACGTCAAGAAATGGCGGTAGTTTTAAATTTAAAAAACAAGTAATGTATGAGAGATGAATAAAAGTGTTAAATATCTGATTTTACAAATTATACTTAAATTATAGAAAAACTGCCACTGTGCCAGACGAGACCCAACAAATATTTGATCAATATTAAAAGGTCTGAAACGGACAAGACCTAGTTGAAAAGTTTTTTTTTTATTTAAAATTGGTTGATCAAGTAGGTGTAAAAATTTTGAGAAGTGAAAAAGTACTTAATTAAGTGGGCTGCTAATGAAATACTTGAGAGAGGATATTAACCTTAGTTAACCCAACTCGAAGAATTGAAAAATGAAAACTTAACTAATTAAGAGAAGAAATTAGCCTGGGCTAACTCAACTCGGAGAATTGAAAGAGGTAAAACCAGAAAGAGCTTAACTAATTAGGAGAATACTTATAGAATAAGAGAATTTAATTTATTTTTACCCAGTTGAGGTAGCTCAGGTTAGTCTCTTCTTCTAATTAGAACGGGAAGAGGTACGGGGTCGAAATTTTTATGGTAGGTGCGCCCCATAGGGGACCACCTTAGACCATACGGGGGGGACCAGGGCTCTAATTTAAAGGGAGACTTTGGGGGAAAAACCGTTTTTCTCCCGTATCTCCGCAACGAAGAATCGGATCGAAATTCTGACAAACGATGACCCCGCTTGTTGAAGTTTTCACTTCTATCGCGTGGTCTTAAGCATACACATTTTTTTTCTTTCTAACAGTATACAAAAACAAAAGAAAAAGTATATTTGTATTACATATTATGTTGCAAAATCATTTATTTTCAATTCATGTGTGCAGTTTATTAAATCAAGGAAGGCACAAGCCACGCTTTGCTGGACAATCCGTGCAGAAACTTGTGAATTTTGAGATTGCCTGGCGACTGGAAACAATTACACGCAGATCTTGATAGCATCCCTAGGAAATGTGTCATTTCTTTGGCCAGAGGGGTTTACGAAAGTGTGAACCCTTTTACGAGGCGGTTCATTCGTGGTTGTTGAATGATTTTAAGCTGTTCTGCTAAGGTTTTTCTAAAAAACAGTGATTAGAAGTTTGAGTTAGTTAGTTGGGTAGCTGACAGAAACTCGGTTGTAAATGATCCAAGCGTTTACAACACACGTTTCAAATAAAAATTCAAACATGACTTTTCTGTACCATTTTGACCCTCTTCTTAATACGGAGTGGTATGAGGATATCTGATCACTAAAATCTATCCCTTTTTAGCTCCGTGCGATTACTAACGAAATACCCAGGCACATCAGTTTAAACCGCCAACCGGCAAACCGTCGGCGTCGCGTCGTTCCAAAAATCAAGCTTCAGCAGAAATTTTTATCGACAATGCGACACGACGCTTTTGCACCACACACTTCCGTTTTTGCCATATTTTACACGACGTACCGAATCGTGGCGATACGAATGGACAAAAATACCGTAGTCTATGGTATAGTTGCCACGAGACGAGATAAGAGAGACCTTATCTCGTCTCGTCTCGAAATTTCGAGATAACATTTTTCGAGACGAGACGAGACAAGAGTCGAGACGAGACGAGACAAACATTGTCTCGTCTCGTCTCGTTTTGTCTCGTTGGTTTTGGCTTTTTGGTTTATCCCAATTCATTACATTTCTCTATATACATTGTAAATTATCGGTTAAATAAAAACACTCGGATCTGTCGGTTTTTGATTTTAGTTACACATTCTATTAACTAACTTTCATGTCTACACGGTGGCTCAGTAATGTAATGTGATATTCGCATTAAAATGATAACGTTATGTTTATTATTTATCCTCAGTTTAGAGATCAATGATTGAGGATTTGTTTTTTTTTTAGTTATTTATTTTTACCTGCATAAGTAATGTAATGTGATATTCGTATGTTAAAATGCTAATGGTGTCTTTATTATTTATCTTCAGTTTAGAATTCAATGATTTATATGTCTTTTTTGTATTTATTTTTACCTGTGAGCGTAGGTAGTGTAATGTGATATTGGCACTATAATATTATTATATAATACTTATCTTCAGTTTAGAGTTTATTAATTTATTATTATATTTTTTTACTATAAAACACTTTCATTTGGTTTGTTTTTTACTATTTATTCTCTATAAGGTTTGCGTATAATAATTTCTCCAAAACACCATACAGTTTTTTAATAAAGGTTTTATATTTTATTCTTAATTTTATTTTAGCGATCTATAGGTATAGGTGAACTGAGCTTAATATTTTGACGTAATTTGCTTTGGGCTAGAAGAACAGTACTGTACTTTTATCTATTCCCAACTCATTTCCGATGGTTCGTGCTGTTTCACCATGCAGTATTCGCGTAATAAATATGGTTTTTTGGTTTTCAGTCATTCGATGCATATTTAAATTTAAAAATTGAATATTGTTGTCAAATGTGACATAGGTTACAACATACAAGTTGACGCATTTCAAGTTATGTGGTAAAAAATTAAGTTATAATTTTATGACATGACCTTGAATTTCCCAGTTTTTTTTTGCTGATGATCGTACCGAGGATCGTACAGTCGTCACCAATAAATTCTGCCACCCTTGCTTTGTGTGTTGTAAATTGGACTTCATTTTTGACGTTGATTTCTGTCATAATTTGACTTAAAATGCCAAACCGAAGCCTAAATAAAAGTAGAGTTTACCTAAATTCTGACATTTCCGCTTATATGATATTCAAAGTAGGCAAAACTTATTAGTGACCACATGTACACTGGCGATCAAAAAACTAGGACATTCAAGGTCATTTAAAAAATGTAAATGTCAAAAATTACGGTGGTGAACAAAGCTTAACATTTTGACGTGACAGTGACATCACAATACAGGGTAAGTAAAATGGTAAAGAAAACCGTTAGTTTCCTAATTACAAAAAAAATATAGTAATAATTTACCTAAATTACAAAACATAAAGATGTTTATCTGTTTAAACAAATATTTAACTACAAGTAGACCATATTTTATTTAATAAACATTTCAATGGCCAACCATCGCAAATGAGTTAGAAACACAGTTTTTCTGGCCAAAAGGAAATACAATTAGATGGAAACAAAGGTTCCCGACAAGCAGAATATTAACTAAAGAAAATAAAAAAAAAACTTTATTAACTAATTGGTGCTCCATTTTGTTCAATCACTTCTCTTAAGCGACTGGGCAAGGGCATGGATGCGACAAGTGACGCTGTGTAATCGGGGGAAATTTGTTCCCAGGCTTCAGTTATTTTTTCAATCAGGTCATCTGCATTTCTTGGTCGAAAATTGTTCGAATATATTTTTTTCGTAACAAAGCCCCAAACATTCTCTATGGGATTGAGATCCGGGCTCTTTGAGAGCCACGGCCGAACATCAATTTGGCTTTGTCGTAATTTTTTTTTAACTAACCTTGCCGTATGAATTCAGACGATAATTTTGTACCCAAATTAAAAAAATAATATTTAATTTTACATGCTGAAATGTGAAATTTTCCTCAAATAAATTTCTCACCGATGGAAGCATGACGTTCTCCAGGATATTTTTATACACATTAGCCCTGTCTAGAACAATAAGACAGACTCCACGACCTCTAGAACTTATCCATGCCCAGACGTTTACACAAAAGTACCCAGTTCTATTGATACTAGTCACGTATCTCTCACTGTAGCGCGCCGCTCTAGGACGGTAAACTCGCAAACGTCCATCATGGTAAGACTTAAAAGTTTTTTCGTCTGAAAAAATTACATTTTGCCAGAAGTTGTCCTGTCCTAGATAATGTTGCGCAAATTCCAGCCTAGCGGTTGTATTAACTGGAGTTGTTAGCTGCACAATAATTTCGCAGTTCCGTCTTCCTGATTCTGCGGCGCGCTTTGATAATGGAGCCAGGCAATTGGGATTCATCTTTTGCTTTTACTGCAGTATCAAATGGATTTTCTCTGAGAATATTAACTAAACGAGTATCATCTTCTTCAGTTGATATTCTGCTTCGTCCCGTCCCGAACCTTGTTTCCTCTAATTGAACCGTCTCTTTGTAATTTCTTTTTGGCCAGAAGAACTGTATTTTTATTTATTCCTGATTCATTTGCGATGGTTCGTATTGCTTCACCATCCAATATACTCGTAATCAAAATGGCCTTTTGATTTTCTGTTAGTCGATGCACGGAACAAGGAGAAACGGTATAGTATTCCGGCAGCCAAAACTCGTCGAGTTCGCGCATTGACGTAGTTTGCGTAAGAAATTCAAGACGACTGCATTCGATCTATATGGATTTGTACGTTTGTACAAGTTGACATCGTGGTTTTCTAACTGTGAATGTTTTATTTGTTTTTCAAAATGCTTGGATGTGCTGTGGCAAAATGTAATAACTACACTAAATCTTCTCAAGGCACTAATGTTAGATATTTTCGTTCCCCAAAAAATAAAGAGCTGTGTAAAAGGTGGATCATTGCGTGTAGACGGGAAGATGAGATAAACGTAAAGAATGGTATATATTATTTAACTAACTAGGTGGTCTATTATGTGATAGGTTGTAATTAATTTGTAAAAGAAAATAATACATCTGTTCATTTTGAGAACGTTTATTTTGCTGAGCCTACACTTATAGAGAAGTTATTAAGTTACACATCAAAAACTAAGAGAGGTCTTAAACAGGATGCCGTACCTACGTTAAATATACCTGGAAAGGAAAATAAAGGAAATTTAGATAGGTCTTCTCGTATGGCAAAACGAAGAAAAAATAGTGATACATAGTTTCAAATAGCGCTATGATGGATTTGGACATGGACAGTTATAGTTTGGACGTGCCAACTGAAAACGGTGTGAGAAGAAGCAATGACCTATTTGATATGCCAGAAGACCACCTACAGCTACACTAGAAGACTTTGAAAGCAAAGAAAAGATCACCCAGCAGTCTTTAAACTACATAGCTGGCTATGTGGCGTACAAGTTGAAGCATAAATATAACTTAAACATTTTAGATTCTACGTTATGAAAATAATAACTAATAACATAAAAAACACTGTATATTTATTTTAATTGTATACTTTAGAATCTCAGCACGCAGAGTGTTGTCAAAGCAACTCAGTTTACTAGTAGTTTAATTGCTATAATTGGGTAAACAACTATTTCTCCACATGAAAAACATCTTATCACATAGAAAAAACATTTTTACCACTTGTCAAACCAAAAGTTATTTCTAAATTTCATAGATTTTTAATCTATGCAATTCTTGTACCGTGAAACCAATATATTTTAAATGCGCGCTGTCTGAGACTCTACGCAAACTACGTCACAGCCCGGCAGCGGTGCGCAATACTATACCGTTTCTCCTTGTACAGTGAGTCGATGCATCGTATTTAAATTTTAAGAAATTATAATAATTACAAATGTCACTGTGACATGAAACATACACACAAGTGACACATTTCAAATTATCTGGTATAATAGGGAACTTGAACATTTTTTTTTTATTTCTTTAATATGGTTGCCTACCTATAGAGACAGCACACACCAAATATCAGCCCTCAAATCGCAATATTTAATTTGCAATAAATAATTAAAGTTGTGACCGCAAGCTACTCATTTTAAACGACACGTGACGTCACACCGCTCGTTCGATCGGAAAGCAGTCATTGACATATTATCTTAAAATGTCAGTGAAGGCAGTATGGCATCGGCAACCACAAGTATTAAGATATTTACGTTTATTACTGCTTGTCGTTGAATTGCAAGGGTGTTTGTTATAATTCGTGTTGATTTGTACTTTAATCTGTGCTTTAATACTAATAATAATAATCGAAGCTAAGACGTTCCCTCCTCTGGCATCCGTCAGGCGCGACGACAAACGACCTACTTGACGTCACAACCGGTCCCAGCCAAGGACGGTGCGTTACAAGAATAATTTGAATTATGCAGTTTTTAATTGCTTATATTTATTATACAAAAATAAAAAATTTGTGTTTTTGTGAACTGTGGTTCTTTTAATAGTATTAAATTATGTTTGTGAGTAGGTAATATTTTTCAAATTTAATTTTTATGCAAGTTCCCCATTGTTATAAATAAAAAAAATTATGCCTAATTCACACTTCAATTTTATGAGATGACCTTGAATGTCCTAGTTTTTTTTTGATCGCCAGTGTACATACATACGTATTCCCACATGACACGCCATGACGCTGCTTTTGTCAATTCGGAAGAATTCGGTTCTAGTCAAAAATCAATTAAAACCTAAAATATTATTATTATTATTCGTTTGAATCGTTTTGTCTTTAAAAATTTTCGAGTTGTCTCGTCTGGAGCTTATCTCGAAGGCTTTTATCACGTCTCGTTTGGTCTCGAGCTTGTCTCGATGGATTTTATCTCGTCTCGTCTCGAAATTCGAGATAAAATGCCTTCGAGAGGAGACGAAACGAGACGTCTCGTCTCGTGTCTCGCGGCAACTCTAGTCTATGGGGGGCTTAATGTACGTGCCCCCAGAATATAGAGTTAGGTAAAGTTAAAATAATGAAAGTATAAATTTTGCGTAATTGAATCGGTTCTCACCTGAAATAGTACACATCGAAACGTTGTTTTTGTCCATTTCTACTTCAGATTGGATTGTTGGATGACTTCGTGTGGATGGCAGCATTTTTACTTAAGAACTTTAGATCGTGATATTGGCTGAGCTTTGAGTTCTCAATTAATTATACCTGTAGATATATGAACACGCCTTGTATCACCTGCATCAGTCATACGTAGTACGTCGTTCACTAGACGCCACATAGAAACATGTATAAGGTCAGAGAGATACTCGCGGATCGTTAAACCACGGACTATGAAATTTGTGATCTTTGCATCAGCCATACTTAAAATAAATAAAATAAAAAAATAAAAAATATTTATTTCCTATAGACCTACAATTCTAAGTAAGTATGGGATATTGTCAAGACAGTCATAACAAAATGTATATAAACAGCAAATTACAAACAGTAAATCACCATAAACATCACTAGTAAATCATCAGCATTATCAGCTTTGCACAATCATTCAAACAGCTTCCATTATGAAAGATTGCTACTAAGGTACTTCCCAATAGAATAAAAAATTTTACTGTAATAGAAGTGTTTTATAGTTTTGTTGAATTTCACATCGCCGTAGATAGCTTGAAAGGCAATATTAAAGGGCTATTTGCCGCAGTCGATAACCGATGTTGAGGTATAATTAAATCAAAGTTCTGCCATAGGCCATAATGATCAGCAGCTCCTCTAGTTAGTCCGACGTTGGATAAATTCGCTCTCGCATATTTTGTGGCTTGGTATAAAAATAATGAAGGGAACGCTGGAATTACCAACCGTGGAAAAAGTTGGCGACATGAAAATTGAGGAGGCTTGAAGAGCATACTTCTTACTATTCTTTTCTGCTGAACAAATACCTCAGGTGCTTTCACCGCATTACCCCAGGCCAGAATGACATAAGTGAGACAGGAATAACAGGATTGTACATAGGAGAAGTAGTAAAGCTTCAGAAGATCCAGGTCTACCTTAAAGCGCAGCTGCCATATAACAAATGCGTAGACGGCCAACCTTTTCAAAATATGGTCCACTTGGCATGACCATGAAAGCTTAGCATCCATAAAAACTTCACAAACGTCCGCCTCTCAAATATTTGGTTATTAACCTTGACAAGAAGAGCTTTATTCAAGTCCCTTAAAGAGAAAAGCATTAGCTCCGTTCAGAGCTGAGGTACTCAGTACAAAAACGTACTTGAAGTAAATCAGTATTTTTTTTACTTTAAGTATTTTACTTAAAGTGTTTATGAACTAACGATACTTTTAGAAATGTATTTATTACATTTGAAAAAAAGTACTTGTACCTGTACTTGAATTAACGCTTTTGTTGTAAGTATTACTTGTTACTTGAAAAATGTACTGGAAAATCAGAATCTACTTAAAGTTTTTTCTGAAAATATTTAAGTAATTTTTAACAGTAAGTACTTAAATGGAAAATACTTAAAGTACTTTTGAAACTATTTTAAGTACATATTTACTTTAAGTATTTAATAAAAAATACTGCAACGCCAAACAAGCTAGGACCATTGATTTGTATAAGAGTGGATAAGCAATAAATAGACCAAACATGGCAAATTGACGACCGCGAAATGCAAACAAAGAGATTTCTATTTGGACTTGCGCATTAGAAAATTAGTAGGAGCTAGTTGTTGCACCGTGAAGGTAAATAGGCAGGCCCGGACTTCGAAAGTGATTATTTCACCAAATATTCGGTAGAGGAGTCTTGCCGATTGTGAAATGGGCCCCAGTTTCCATAGTGAAACAAACAATAAGGTATAAATAAGTAATACTTATAATAATTAGAATTACTTGAAATAGGAAATCCCGGGTATTTTGCCTTGAATCGAACTCGAATTATTAACTCAAAACGCCGCGCTGTCAAAACGAAAACACGTCAAAGACAAAAGCCAAGTTCGATCCTGACCGACGCCTGCTGAGACGGCAAGTGTTTTAGTGCGCATGACAAAACGGTATCTTCTTTGTTTATGTTTTTCCATTTTGCGTTGATTTTGTCATGCGCAGATACCTGTTTTTTCGCCCATAGGTTGCCACTTTTGAATAGTGCGACAGGCGGCTATTGCTTATCCACTCCTATACAAATCAATGGCTAGGACTCGCATTTCATATTACCCGGACAGTAAACACGTAAACAGTAACATTACATTAAACACACTCAAACAAATCAAATCTTTGCGACACACCACGTCTAACGTGTGCCGATGCCAGACTTGTGTAATGAACGCCGATTTACCCTTTACTTGCTGTCCATTCGGCCTTTTCTTCACCTTCTGTTCATTATCTGAAACCGGGTTTGCAGTACCGCTTATTTTTTAATGTGACCTCGTATCTACAGCGCCAGACAATCAGAACTTGCACACATTTTTATAAAAGAAAATGACACTGGTATTATTAATTAGCATGTGCATTTTTTCCAGTGTAGCAACTCTCCTAGAATATTATATTTTACTAGCCAGTCTACAATTATGGAATAGTAAAATAATTTCAATCAGCAATATTCTTGTTCGTACTCTTTTAATTATCGAATACTACAGCAATAAATGTTTCCCAATATACAGGCACTCTACGCCTCATCATTTAAATTAAGCTTACTATCTAACTTGAGCACTGAATTGTTTTACTGAAATACTCATGAATTTCTTGCCAAAAGACAACGATAACTGTTTTAAAATATACAAGCAATCTACACATTATGATTTAAAACTAAATGTACTTGAGCACTGAAATGTTTTACTGAAATACTCATGAATTTCTTGCCAACAGGCAACGATAAATATTTCAAATATACAAGCAATCTACACATTATGCTTTAAGACTAAACTTAATGTCTAACTCGAGCACTGAAGTGTTTTACTAATATAGTCATGAATTTCTTGCCAACAGGCAACGATAACTGTTTTCAAATATAATATAGTTATTTATTTTGTTTTTTTTTTCAAAGTATTCGATATCCTAGTCCTAATAATATGTATTTTGGTTTACTTTTACTTTAAAATAATGTTATTATTGTTGAAAAACAATACCTACCTATGTTATGTATTTGTGTTGTTATTCTCATACTCATATTCTCATGTTATGTTATGTGTTACGTTTTACGTTTATGACTTACTTCTTTATGTTACCCATTCTGATGAATAAAAAAGATATTGAAGTATGAAAAGATGAGTTTTTATTTACTCGTATATGAGCAAGAAGCCACCAAGCAACAAACAATGATTCTGGTAAGTCATGATCTCCATAGTCATGATTCGTGATGATATGAAAACATCTGTCCCAGTCACGAGTTTAGTTTAAATATATAATTTATATCATCATGTCATCATCTAACAAGTAACAATGTAACAAAAACGCCAAGTATAACTCAAGATTTCAATTATTTTAATAAACAAAGTATACATTATATATTGTATGTTATACATTGCATGGCCATTTTTATTGGTCATGTATAAACGAAATAGTAGTGTACTTTATTAATTTATACAAAGCTATATGCAGATGCATAGAGTTTTATGTTGATAACTCAAGAGGGGATCTTTAATTTAATATATACTTAAAACCAGTGGCGGCTCGTGAGGTTTTAATTAGGTAGTGCGCAATGTATGTAGGTTTATTCGTACGCATACGGGGATGCCCGCTGCAGGCGCCGCCGGAGGCTTACCCGCCGAAGGGGGAAAGTTTTGGGGGTGCCACGCCCATTTTTTACCCAAAACTCGTTAAAATTGTTTAAAAAATTAATTCGGCGCCCTCTTGAATGGTAATTGTTGCGCACTAAAAGAAATTAATAAGTACGTACTTATCGATCCAGAAGAGTAAACCATTAAAACAGTTTATTGTAACTACAAATCAATAAAGTTCAAAAAAAAATCAGGAGAAGTTCGAAAACGTTAAAAAATATATCGGTTTGATGGCAAAAAAGTGTTATTGTACATATTTTTGTCGATGGTTAGCCCTTTGACTTTGCCGTTTCCTAGCTTTAAAGTGAAATTCCATTCGCCACAAGGTTTCGGGGGTTATAAATGTCTGGCGAAAGACCGACCATCCTTTTTCTTGGCACATGTTTGGTCTAATTTTAAAACCGGCAGCAGTCGCCCTAACCTTTTTATTTCTATCTTTTTATTCAAATCTAATAAAGGAAAGTTATTTTTAATAATATTGTCAACTGAATTTATGCCCCCACAGCAATTGTCAGAACCCGAACTACTAGCCATGACAGTAGAATAATAGTAGATAAATAAAAATATAAAACACTAAACAATATTACGTACACTAAACTCACGAGTTTATATGCAGCTAATTAACAAGCGTCAACGAACCGAACAAAACAAAAATAAATTCACGGCTCGACACAGAATAATACTTATAATAGTAGTATCGTTGATTGCAATCAACGGTAGTATGTAATATTCGCTCTAAAAAACGATTTACCTCCCACTTTTTCCACATAAGCTGAATTTTTCAGGACCTATAATAAATGTGTTGCATCAGCCGTAGCTTGAAGGCGAAGAGGCTGGACATTTTAATTAGGGCGTAAACCCAGGACGTCTCTCATTATTTATTGTTATACCATTGTTAGTTTATAAGCAAAAAATATGGGATTCGCTCTATTACCTTGTCAATACATAAGCGAAACTTTTATAAAGAATATTTTTTTTCCATTTAGGCCTTCCCTTTTTGTTAATTGAGTGTTATATTTAAAAAATTTTTTAATTACATTTTTGCACGGTTGAAACCGAGATATTAACATTTAAATTTTTTTTCGGCCATATGGGCTAATGCAAATTATTTTTTTTTAATAATAATCAAAAAATACTTCCTACAAAGACCTTATTGTGCATTGGACCAAAAAATAAGTATTTTTTCCTCTATACGATGGTACCAATATCTCGATTTTTGATGATAGTGTCCTTTTGTGGAGTCTAATTTTGTATTACCTCCGGAATAAGGGTTATCTTATCATGTACTTTCATCCCTGAAAAAATCAGCTTGTGACACCATACTATATACGCAAGAATTGCAAATTATCACTAAATTAAGTTACAAAGTGCGGATCTAAATAGCGCACGGATGAGCCTTGACTTCTCGTGATTTTACGAACATTCCCGACCGTTTTGCATGACGAAAATGCATTTAACAAGAGCACCGAACACTAGCGCACGGCAGATTTAAACTAGTTGTGGTTACGGACGGAGGCCGCCGTTGGACGCTCTGCGTTTTGATCGTCGCCGTCGCGCCTCGATTTCGCTCTTATAAATAATGTATTCTGCGGCCAGTGGAGATTCAAAAATATGTAAATTCGCAAATTATAGTTAGTTTATGTTAAATTGTATGTAGGGATGATTTTATTTTTTTTTACTTTCGAAGGCAGTGCGCGCGCACGGGCGCGCTTATTGAAAAGCCGCCCCTGCTTAAAACATGACTTAAGTAATTAGTATTTCAAAATACTGAATCTTTAAAAGTATTTTAAGTATTTTTAATATATTTTTAGTACTTAGAATTACTTCAGTATATTGAATTTACTTTAAGTATTTTTAAGGTATGTACTTGCTACTTATACTTGAATTATTTGTTTTAAGTAAAATACTTAATATTTCAAGTACTTTCGTAAAATACTTATACTTAATATTGTAAGTAGATTTGGAATTTAAATTACTTAATACTTGTTACTTGAAGTACATTTGCTAAATACTTATCACAGCTCTGGCTCCGTTTTATCATCATTCAGAAGCAAGCCGTTATTATTACAGTAATTTTGAACCCTACCAACAACATCATTTGACTTTTAAAAATCAAAAGAAATATCATTTATAAAAATGATAAACAACAGGGGGCCCAACATGCTTCCATGTGGGAACCCAGTTTCCACCTGTGCATCGGTGAAACAATAATGAATACTATCGTGCCTCAAAACTACTTTCTGTGTACGCTCCGTTAAAAAATGTTTCAACCATTTTTGGGCATTACCACGAACGCCGCAATTTTGTAGCTTGGAAAGCAGAATTTGAATATTTTTTACTTCAAAAGCTCTTTTTAGGTCGAAAAAAAGGCATGATGTTTGATTACCACTTTCAATACTCTCCATTATTTTGTTGTAAAATTAAACAATTGCGTCCTGACAAAGAATATTATATAGTAGAATTTTCTTTGGTCCTGAGTAGAAACTCCTCTCCGGAAGCCGAATTGAGTTTGGTAAAAGAAATCTGTTCTTTCCAAAAACGCAAGCAATCTATTGTAAAAAGCCTTCTCGAATATTGTCAACTAACATAAAATCATACAGTGGAAAGTTTGAACTTAACCTTGAATCGCAATTATAAATTGTTGTTAATTAAAGTATAAACTGTTATGATTAACCTTGTTGACAATTCAAAACAATACTCGAATTAGAGGTCAAAGTTTGGTATAAAAAGCTGTGCAGCAGCCCATACCGGCAGACTTTGATCTCCAGTGCGAATTACCGAAAGGGAAAAGCCCCTCTGGTAGATCAAAGCTCTCACTTTTAAAAAAGACCTATCAGTGCGAATTACCGAAAGGGAAAAGCCCCTCTGATCAGGCACGGTTAAAAAAGACCTATCAGTGCGAATTACCGAAAGGGAAAAGCCCCTCTGATCAGGCACGCCTTAAAAGTGAATCAGTGAAAATTAATAACGCCATAAGGCAAAGTGCTATTTAAATTAACTACATATAAAAAGTAAACTACGTAACTAAATATTCAGCCAGACCAAATAATCTATCCGCCCGTCAATCTAATTGTAACAGCCCTTCAGGCTAAGCTCTCCCCCTCTCTCGCTGCTGTTCGTGGTTAACATTTTCGCGAGGAATATCCCAGGGGACTTACGAGATATGCATTCCCGAATATTTTGGTAATACTTACAACCTTTTATACTCAACCTGAAGTTAATAAACCAAGCCTTTTTTACACCGAGTGTTTCTATCCATCTCTCCCAACTACCTATATCTGAGCTCCGTCTTCTGAAAGAGCACAGCGCAACTACTGCAACGAAGTCAGGTCCATAGGCAACAAGCGGTAGGAGCGTATATGTGACACGTGGTGGAGGCAGCCGTTTCGACCCCCGTACACAGGACACAGGACCAAGGACTCGTCGAAGAGATACGCTTTTTCCAGATACACCCCTGATCCAGCTAAAAATAACAGTTTGCATCAATCCAAGCCGTCTATATTTTTTATAGCCGTGGTGACCCACGAGATTGTTTTCTGTACCAGTTTTCTTTGAGATTTTTTGGCAATCATAAAAGTTGCCTTCTTGACATTTTGGTGAAGTTAAGAGTCAGTGTCTTCTAATTATTTAAATCCGTCCTCGAATGTCAGATAAGATAAAATATAGTCTACGTTCTAAGAGTCAATCCGACACGCCTGCTAAGGACCCCACCCTACCTCACAGCAGCACAGCCATCTTCTCAGCATCAACGAAATTAAGAAGATCGCCACCGGCATCCCCAATAATAAATCTAGAACAAGTTAAGATAATCTCATTTCTCGACAAGCCATTAGTGGAACCACCTAGTGAAAACTCGCAAATTTACCAAGAAAACATAGCATCGCACAGCAGCACGGAGGCTACAGAAGACAGCGAACAGGACGAAGCACAAGATATCCAAACGGTACGTCACAACATGGCAAACACAACAATCACAGACGCTTTGGCTACTGCAAAGAAAGCAGCAATACCACAGTTTATTAGCCCACCTACGTTTTATCCTTGCAGATGCAAAGCCAACGATTTTATAAAATCATACGAAAGAACGGCAATAGCAAACGGATGGGATGATGCGTTAAAAATTGGATATTTTGAAACTTTTTTGGACGGAGCAGCAAATCTATGGTTCCAGGAATATAAGGCAGCAAACCAAAATAATGGATGGATGGAATTACAAGCAGACTTTATCAGTGAATTCGAAGACAGAAATTATCAGACAGCACGTAAAAAGAGAGTGGAAGAAAGGAAGCAGTTAGAGAATGAAACAGTGATAAATTATTTGTACGAACTTAGAGTACTTTATCACGACTACAAGGCAAACGTGGACATAGAAGAATTTTTAAGTATATTTAGCGAAGGGCTCACCGAAGACAATTATTATAACTTTTACTGGTTGACAAACCCCCCCAACAGCCAACCTCGAGACTTAGACGAACTGAAGGCGTTAGCAGCAACGATAGACAAAGCACCGAGACGAAGAGAAGATAAAAGGCAAAACCATGAGCCAACAAACAGTTATCATCCTCTGAATACAAGCAGTCACAATCCTCAATATAACTATCGTCCTCCAAATAGAGAAAATTACCGTCCTCCATATAACTATCGTCCTCCGAATAACATAAATAATACAAACTTCAATCGTCCAAACAATTACCACAAATATAATTATAATACGAATATACAAAATAACCTCAGAAGGCAAGAAATGCCACAAAACCGCAATAGCAACTTACAGAGGCTACCAACATATACAAAAAATGGTAACCAAAATCATTATAAGGAGGCCTACAGAAATAGCTATAATAACCAGAAATGCCACACCTGCGGAAAATTGGGACACTTCGCAGCAACTTGCCGCAGAAATCACCCAAAAGGCGGCGGATGGCTAAATTAAACACCCCAGTCATCCTAGCAGGAGGGGACAAGGAAAAGAAAGGCATACTTTGCATCACAGTAAAATTAAACAATAAAAATGTCACGGCAATAATAGATACTGGATCTCAAAACAACGTCATACAAAGAGACTGGACAACAGGCCTGAAACATAGAAATAGCAACACAATTCTCATAGGAGCAGGAGGGCATCGTATACAAGTAATGAGTGAAGTTACCACACCATTACAAATAGGAAACAAATTTAAGCTCCAAATAAAGGCAAAAGTAATCAACAGTGCACCCTATCCGATAATATTAGGCATGGAATTTCTAGAACATAACAAGGCAGTGATAAATGTCCCAAACAAAGAACTGATAATTCAAAATAAATATATAATCCCATTGAGATACGATTCAATGAATGGCACCGCACCGGGGCTTACATCTGTACAAAAACAAATAAAAGTCAGCAGGGACAAAAAGCAGGACAACAACAAATTCAAGTTATTTTTACAACAGCAAAACAACATACAAGTAGATAAACTAGAATCCATTCAGGAACAAAATAGAAATATACAGTGCCTCGGCAAAGATATTCCAACAGTATGGGGATTAACAGATATGAATAAAACAAAAAAGTATATAGCTAAAATACTTAAGCAAGAATTCCCAACAACAAATTGGAATAAAAATAATAAAATAGGAACAGTTTCAGTGACCAAAAATACAAAAGGCAAAACTGGTTTCTACCTCCACACTAGGAACAACGCACATAGCAGGCCAACACTCGAAACATTATTTGAATGCCTCATAAAACTAAGAGAACTATTAAAGCAAAAGGGAATTAATAAAATAGCCATACCTAGAAGAGGTTGGGGCTTGGATATCCCAGAATGGAATTCATTTAAAAAAATGTTGCACTACATATTCAAGTCAGACAATATAAATATTTTAATATGTAGAGACAAAAGGCCAAGAAAATTAAATAAAATAACAGGGCCATTTAGAAACATTATGATAGAGCAGACACCTAACATTTTTAAAATTAGAGCTAGAAAAAACTATGTCATCACAAAGGGAGAAACAAAAACATTAGAATTAGAAATCCCAGAATACCAAGAAATAGAAGGCCATTCAAATATTTTTAATTGCAAATACAACACAGACTGGTTAGCCACAAAGCAATTATCAATTGAGGCAAATATATACACAAATGGGAAAAAATTGTTTATCCCAGTAACCGCAAAGGCAAATTACCCAGCTAAAATCTACAGGGGCACTACAATAGCAATGTTACAAGAAATACAAAAAGAAGATACCGCATACAACCTACACCTCAGCGAAGACACAATAGACAAGAAAGAAATGATAACCATAGACGATCACCATCTAGACAACATCACAGACCACAAAGCACGAATACAACTGGAAGAATTACTACATGAATATAGGGACGTATTTGCAAAATCTCCAAAATATATGGGAAAAACTAATCTAACCGAACATGTAATAGAATTAGAAGACAATAAACCACAGAAAAGCCGTCCATACCGTGTGTCCCAAAAAGAAAGAGGCATAATAGACGAACAAATCCGAGAAATGCTAGAAAGCGAGGTAATAAGACCATGCCACTCGCCCTGGGCGAGCCCCGTTGTACTAGTAAAAAAGAAGGATGGCAATACTAGGTTCTGCGTAGACTATAGAAAATTGAACTCAGTCACAAAGAAATCAAATTGGCCTCTGCCTCAGATAGACGATATACTAACCTATCTAGGCGATTCTACCTGGTTTAGCACATTGGACATGTTTTCCGGATACTGGCAAGTCCCAATACAGGAAGATTCGAAACAATATACCGCTTTTGTAGCACAGGGACATGGTTCATACGAATTCAATGTGTTAAGTTTTGGATTATGTAACGCTCCAGCAACATTCCAAGAATTGGCAGATCGAGTATTCAGTGACATGAAGTGGAAAGAAATACTCATATACCTAGACGATATAATAATATTTTCAAAAACACTAGAAGAACACTTGATAAAATTAAGAAAAGTCTTCGACAGATTACGTCAGGCAAATTTAACATTGAAACCAAGCAAATGCGAATACCTAAAGAAAGAGATAAAAATTTTGGGATTCAAGGTCAGTGACAAGGGTATATTACCTGACGAATCCAAGCTCACGTGCATCAGAAATTTTCCAACACCAAAAAAGCTCAAAGATATACAAAGCTTCTTAGGACTCTGTAATTTCTACAGAAAATTCATTAAAAATTTTTCAATGATTGCACGTCCATTACACGATATGACAAAGAAAAGCCCGACATTTAAATGGGGACCAAAGCAAGACGAGGCATTCGCAACATTAAAGGAAAGATTGATATCGGCACCTGTGTTACAACACTTTAATCCGAACAAAGGCACAATATTGCACACAGATGCAGCTACATGTGGAATCGGAGCCATATTATTACAGGAAGATGATAATAAAATTGCACACCCTGTAGCCTACATAAGCAGAAGTCTGTCAAAAAGTGAGAAAAATTATACAATCACAGAGCTAGAATTACTAGGTGCAGTATGGGCGCTAAGCTATTTGAGACACTTGATATATGGTAAACCAGTAAAGATCATAACAGATCATCATGCTCTCTGTTGGATAGACAGCATCAAAGAGAATAATAGGCGTTTAGCAAGATGGGCTTTAAAGCTTGCAGAGTTTGACTATACAGTAGAATATAAAAAAGGAACATCACACAAAGACGCAGACTGCATGTCGAGACACCCAGTCCTACCTGCAGAAACAAACGATCAAGGAGACAAGGACGAACTACCAACATTTGCGCTGAGGAGCACAGAGATAGCGGCTGTCCAGGACAAGGACCCAGAAATAAAAGAATTAAAACAAGCCATCTTAGATCCAAATAATACAGATATTGCAATAGGCACCAGACGCAGAGCAAAAAATTTTAGACTGCAAAATGACACCCTGTACAAAGTAAATAACACCAACAAAGGATTGGAGAATGTTCTAGTCATACCAAAGTCCATGAGAAAACAAATAATGTGGGAAGTACACGCAGCACCCACAGGGGGTCATCTAGGAGTCTATAAAACATTGGGTAAAATCAAAAACAGATTCTTCTGGACGGGCATGAGTAAGGACATAGAGAAATACATACACGGATGCCCAGACTGCCAGGCAAGAAAAGGACAACCCTACAGAAAAACTCCGGGCTTCTTACAACCCATAAAAGTAGGAAACATCATGGATAAAATTGGCATTGATCTTTTAGGACCGTTTAGGCGTAGCTCTCAGGGAAAGACAATGATTGTGGTAGCAACGGATTATGCATCAAGATATGCTATTACTGCAGCTTTACCAAGCGGCAAGGCAGGCCCGGTGGCAAAATTTCTCTTAGAAAAAGTATTTTTGATACACGGAGTTCCAAGGACTATTTTAAGTGACAGAGGCAAAACATTCCAGTCAGACATGGTACAAGAACTAGAACGAATTATGGGAGCACGTAGCCAGTACACAACTGCCTATCACCCTTGCTGCAACGGCCTTACAGAAAGGTTAAATAAAACAATGGCGGACATGCTGTCTATGTACTGCAACACTCAACAGACCGATTGGTGCTCTTATATTCCATTCATCACGTTTGCTTATAACACAGCTATACAAAACACAACGCAATTTAGCCCATTTATGTTAGTTTTTGCAAGGGAGCCAACGCTACCCTCTGAAGCGGTCCTGATGGACGCTGAAAAAGAGACAGACATTCTACAGATAAGAGAAAAGGCGCTGCGAATGAGAGCATTAGCAGTAGAAAATATAGACAAACGCCAAAATAGTGATAAAAAACGATTCGATAATAAACATAGGGAGCTACAATTCGAGATAGGAGATAAAGTAATAGTATATTATTTTATATGGAGGAAAAGTGATACTTTTCATGGCGCGATCGTGTTTAACAGCCGAACGGAGTGAGGCTGGTAATAGAGAGCAAGCCATGAAAAGTAACTTTTCCTCCAAATAAAATATGCTGTTTTTTCTTCAAATGTCGACAAATTAATGCAAAAACATCTCTTTTTAATAGTAATAATATCTAATTATTATTAAAGATAAATGGGTTCGCAAGGCGGCTTAGACCACGGTCGTAGGTGGCCTTGCTTAGACCGGTGTCGATGAATTTAACATAAAGCTGTCAGTGGACACTGTCAACAATAATTATTTTTTTAAGATGGCGTCTCCGATTGCGTTTTAATTCCGTATCGATAAGCAGTTATTGAGTAAGTTCGATTAAATAATAACCAATTTGTGCCTAAATTAGTGATTTTTAGAAATGCAGTCACAAATTGAGTGATAAATACAAATTGTAGTTTAATAAATCTTGAGTTGTTGGCGCTTATTTTGTTGTCTGTTTGTATTGTATCTATGTTGCTATGACAACACTTTTACCTCCGCCGGCGGAAAAGTGAAAAGTAAAGCTCCGGCGGAGGAAAAACGAAACTTCACGGCCGCCTACACAGTCGAGTAATGACGGATTTACTGACGTTTGAAGAAAAAAATATTTATACCAGTAAGAAAAGTAGGACGCAGCGAAAAACTACTTCTAAGGTGGTTTGGACCATATGAAATTTTGAGGAAATTAAATGAGGTAAACTACGAAGTTAGAAAGATAGGAAGTAAAAAGAAAGTAAAAGACACGGTTCACGTATGTAGGATGTTGCCGTATAATGATCCCTGGACTGAGGATTCACCAATTATTGATGAGGAAGCCGAAAAAGAGGACAATAATCAAGAGGGCACAGAGGACGATAGTACAGAGGATACAGAAGATACAAATATACAATTAGTTATACAAGAGGCAGAAAAAGAAAAACGTGATAAAGATAAGGGGCAACAAAACAGTAATAATGGAAGTATACATAAAAAAGAG
This sequence comes from Pissodes strobi, assembly GCA_016904865.1. Taxonomy (NCBI): domain Eukaryota; kingdom Metazoa; phylum Arthropoda; class Insecta; order Coleoptera; family Curculionidae; genus Pissodes; species Pissodes strobi. The sequence goes on from MU190991.1 coordinate 36,029, forward strand.
GGCGAGGACTTCGAAAGAAGACTATTAGCAATTTTGGGGAAAGACGATAATAAAATTGAGAGTAGTGAGGGTACGGACGAGAAAGAAGACGAGGACTTCGAAGGAAGACTGTTAGCGATTTTAGGGAGAAAATAATGACAATGCACAAAGTATCTACAAACCCAGGTGTCAATGATAAATACCTTAGATATTAGGGAAAATCATAATAAGACACTTATGAGTGAGAAAAAAGTAGCATGAAGCATTTAGAAAAATATAAGATACATTTAAAATGGAAACAATATGTACTTCAAGTAGAAAATAGAGTACATAGATATTGCATATACTTAGAGTAGAAAATAAAGCACATAGAAAAATATTAGAGGCACTTAGAGAAGCAAACAGATATATTACAAAGATGGAACTAGAATTTGGAACACAAGTGTTATTGACAAATATCTAAGATACTAGAGAAAGTCATAATAAAAACATGAAGGCGTCCAAATAGATGATATAGAAAGTTAATATAAAGAAAAATGAAACTAGAAACGTTTAGTTAATATATGTGAATAATAAAGTATAAATGGAGAAATGAAACTTTAAAGTTATAATGAGAACGCAATTGTTTTCGATTAATACCGTACAGGGAAAATCATAGAAAAACATGTGAGCGTTTCAAGTGAGGAGAAACTAGGAGAAATACGTAAAAAGAAGTTTAAAGAGAAACTAGGTAGAAGACGACCTAATGAGAAAACATATAGGCATAGGCTATATGTAAAACAGACTTAGGTAGTGATGAATATCTTATCGAGAAAATCACAACACTTAAGGACCACGGAGCATTGAATGTTTAGAATATGTACATAAAAATCAGCTGATAGATTAAGAAATATACTAGATATAAATAGTGTAGAATAATGCATACATAAAGGCCTAATACATATAGGATATGAGATATAAAAAGTCTAAAATAATTCATATGGCAAACAATAATATACATAGACATAATACATAATAAAATAATAAATGCATCACAGACATATAATATACATACCAAGACTATATGGAGCCAGTGCGAGGCAGAATCCGGAGAGATGGGAACCATATGTAAGACAATGAAGGCAGCGTCACGATGTCCAGAGAAAAAAAGGGGGAATCGTGAAAGAAAAAATGTTGTAAAATAATGCAGTGAAAGAAATAAGTGCCACACAAAAGGTGTATATAGTAAAATTAAGACACATAAAGGGAACAATAAAAAATTATAATAATATAATAATAATGGGAAAAATAGTAATGTACATAAGGAGGAAATACTCTTCTTAAATTCAATTTCCTAGAGATCGTACAGTTCAGCTAGAGACAAGACGAAGATGACTAGATAGAAAAAAGACGAATGCAAACTTTTAAAATGTATGGAGGAAGAAACAACAGCTTTATAAATGAAAATAAATAATTTAATTATGAGATAACTCACCTAAAGGAGCCTGCAAGTTCCATGTACCACAAAACCATTTCACGAGGACTCAGTGAAGGGCCTGACAGCTTACCGCGCAATGAGATGTCATCGGTCCTCACTAATGGTCATCACTGAGATTGGGGATGATGAATATATTAATATGCATCCTGGAGAGGGCATGGAATTAATCTGTATGGATCCAATACAGAGCAATAAAACGTCAGCTACAGGTGCACTAAGAACATCCATCCCATGTTACTGTAAGCTACAAATTAAAAAGAAATTAATCACTCAAAACCGATTCACCGGTAATATTATCAGTTACTCATGTAATACCAGCAGCATGGACAAAATTTAAAACGTTTATACTGAATCCGACAGCAAATTTACAGCCACCCAAATTCAGTAATATGGAAGAATGCATCAACCACAACTGGTCAATATCCATACCACATCTTAACCTAACATCAAGTAAAGAATTGCTACAAACGATTACGTCAGAAATCAAGCAAACGAAAACGTCATCCAATAATTATAAATGGACAAACGAAAATCACAGTATCATGGTTATATGGAACAGTATGCTATCATTTGCAGTAATATACATAATATTTCACAAACTCAAGCCAACACTATCCTTATTAGCAACCCCTGCACATGCAGCAAATGAAATCATGCACGATATACTATTTACAATAACATGTAGCACATTTGTAATATTCCTAATATATCTATTATTTAAATTATATAGGTACTTACGCAATACGACCAGTTCCACCGGCACAAATCACCCCCTAAACCACACGATGGATACACTTGAAGGATAGAAAATCAGGATTCAGACGGTAGCCTAAATTGCATATTTCAAAAGATTGCAGTTAGTCGACCCGAGCAATGGAACATCAACATGACCCGCATTTAATTTTTTGCCGACTATGCACAGTGGTATAAATACGTATCGTATCATAATATTTAGAAATAATAGCTTAGCTGTAATTAAATTATCGTAATAGAAAGGCTAAAATACGAATAGATATAAGATTGCCAGATAAATATTCAAAATAATTATTTTAATCCTTTATACGAGGGATTTACAAGAAGTAATAAATAAGAATCTGAAATATGAGGAAATATTGTTATAAATAATCCAAATCTAATAATTAATATAAAAATGGAAACGTCTTAAAATGTGTATTATAAATAAATAGTAGGCCGCCTAAATCTGACCACAACGGTCATACATTGTTATTGTACTTGGCAACTAAAAAATTGATTGATTGTTATTAAATTAGTTATTAGTTAATTATTAAAACAAACCTTTCTTTTGTTCCATGTAAGCAAAAAGCACTGGGTCAAGCAACATACAGAGTCGACAACACTTCAAGACTAATACCGGGTGGACAAAACTGAGCCACGACACGAAGTGGACAACAAGTAAAATGAATGAACAAACTGTTGCAACCAGCCAGAACGTCTTGGATCGAGTAGAGATCAGTACGGCCGGGTTGTGATAGTGTTAATTTAAGGTTGAATGCAAAAT
>JAEQML010054059.1:0-38989 GCA_016904865.1 Pissodes strobi
TATTTTGAAATTTGGAACATCACAGGCAGGTTTACAATGTACAAACGCTGTCCCACTTTTTTATGAACAGAACTGTACATCGCATGATAAAACGTACACATATAATTATTAGAATCCATTTCATAGGTACATCTAAGAATTCTAAGGTTATGGTACGGTTATTGTTTTTTTATCGATGAAAACAAAATTGACCATATTGACATAAGAATTCGCCGCCGAAGTTAAAATTTTTTGCCGCGAATAATTAAACCTGGAAATGACAGTGTTTATCTCAAAAAAAGGCGAAATTCGCGTAGGTGAGTATTAAAGGTGCGTACAGACCTGACGCGACGCGCGCGAGACACGCACGCGACAGTCCAAATTCCTAAGTGTGGACGGGGCGCGCGCGCGGCGCTAGCGCCGCCTGTCCGAGGCGCGTCGCTACCCGTCTGCTGTCGGTTTTTCGACTGCAGATCAAAGAAATAACGAGGCGCAGTGTGGACGGGTAGTAGTAGGAGCGTAGCAATCGCGCGAGAATCAGTAAAGAAATGCAATAGAACTTAGTCGCGAGGCGCGCGCGTCTGTCTACATGGCTCACAGCAGGTGCGCGAGAAAACCGTGCGCGTCGCGTTCGCGTAGCAGGCGCGTTGTAGGCGCGTCGCGTGCGTGTCGCGCGCGCGTCTCGTCAGGTCTGTACGCACCTTTAGCTTTAGGCTTAACGTACATATGCCAAAGACGTACGAGCAAGACTATTTTTCTTGTTTAGAGTTTTTAAAAATGTGTGTAAACTCAAAATTTTAAATGGATAGTAAAATTAAACTATTTCTTATGAAATAACCAAGGATTTTTTATCAATGAAGAATGGAGAATATTTTTTTACAAGCTTTTTGTGTTTGAATTCTAACAAACCTGGATAAGGCAAAAGAAAATAGAAATATAACGATTCGGCGATTATTAAATCTTGTATGAAAAATATCATTAGTTGTTAAGCTTAGAAGATGTTCTCTTGCCGATAGAAACGCATATCGACAAAAATTAACAAGCTTTACGTAATGTACAAAAAATTAGAACATGAATGGATAAATACCTAGTTATATTAATAATTATTTATCCCGTCCATAGTTCCCTTATTGATGATAATGCAACAAAAACTAGTACAAATTAATCAACTAAAACACTTCTGTAATGCAGCATCAGATGCATAAAAAAACATATATTTATTTAAAAAAATCAGATCAGGCAAAACAAACCCGAATCTTGAAAATGACAGCCGCTGTCAGCTTTTACGCTGAAAAGTTGAGCAAAATTCAACTTTTCCGCGTATCTCCGGCGTAATTTTGACAGCGCAAAAAACATGGCGCCGCGTATATCACGTGTCTTGCTATAACCAATCAGATCGCAGAACGCCGTTACGCTGGCCTAATGGTACGCACATGAGGACTCACCATAAAAGACATGGTTTGACGCTGAGCCCCCGTAGCGAGCGTAGGGTCATGCGTGAAGCGAAATAATACATTGGGCTGATTAGTTACCGTGCTAGATCTAGCTTGAAGTGTAATGTGCAGCGTGTATGACATTGACGACGTCTATTATGCAAGATCAAGAATAACAAGATCTTTCTTGAGATCTCTATTTATTTTGAAAATCTTAACTCGTACGTTACATTGTTTCTTAAAAAGAAAACGGTTGCTATTATATCAATGCCAAATAGCTACCTCACTTCAAACCGGATACGTATCAAAAGTCAAATTTGACATTTGCGTGAATTGAAGTTTGAAGTTTATTCATTTTATTATACTTCCTTGCGGCCATTTTTTGGGTTGTTGCTGGAAAATTTTGCAAAATTTCCAGGACTTACCTGTGAAAAGTGAAATACTCCTTGCGAGAAGTTAGTAAATGTAAAAACAAGTTCGGCCTAGATCAATTAAAAGATGGCTCGTTACGGCCAAAGACCTGAAAATGCATTAAAACGCGCTAATGGTAAGCATAAGCATCATTTGACCATATGGACATTACCTATATGAAATATGAAATGTTCTTGAACCTATGGAATAAGTTCGTTTTGTAAAATAATAAATTTTTGTAGAATTTATTGAAGTTGGCAAACCGGCAAGAGCCCTAGACACTTTGCAAGAAGTATTCAGAAACAAAAAATGGGCGTACAACTGGTCAGAATCGGTATTGGAGCCGATTATGTTCAAATACCTCGATCTTTGTGTAGAACTAAAAAAGTCTCACATCGCAAAAGAAGGCCTGTTTCAGTACAGAAATATGTTTCAATCGGTAAATGTTGGCTCACTGGAAAATGTTATTCGAGGATATCTGAGAATGGCAGAGGAAAAAACTGAGAATGCTAGGGAGCAATCGGCACAAGCAGTAATTGATATAGATGATCTTGACAATTTGGCTACACCTGAGAGTATACTGTTAAGTGCAGTGTCTGGGGAAGATGCCCAAGATAGATCAGACCGTACCATTTTAACACCATGGGTCAAATTCTTATGGGAATCATACTGTCAATGTTTAGAACTCTTGAGAACTAATGCTCATGTTGAGAATTTATATCATGACATTGCCAGAATGGCTTTTCAATTTTGTTTAAAGTATAATAGGAAAACTGAATTCAGAAAGTTGTGTGACAAGCTTAGAAAGCATTTGGAAGATATTTGTAAATTGCCAGCACAAGTTGCAAATGTATCTATGTCCAAGCCTGAAACTCAGCAATTAAATCTTGAAACAAGGTACTTATACATATTTAATATTTTAAAAAACTTATTTCATATCTTCTTTGGTTAAATACATTAACTTAATTAATTGCTGTTTAATGAAATTGTCAGAATAGCTTTGTAATTTGCATTAAAAAGATTCCTTATTGAAAGTGTGGATAAGTAATTGGTATTTATCTTTTCATGTTTAGACTCCATCAGTTGGATTTTGCAATTCAAATGGAATTATGGCAAGAAGCTTATAAGGCAATTGAAGATATCAACAATTTAATGAATCTATCCAAAAAAATGCCTGTTCCTAAAACTATGGCTAATTATTATCAGAAACTTGCTATGGTATTCTGGAAAGCTGGAAACTATTTGTTTCATGCGGCTGCTCTGTTTAAATTGTTGCAGTTAAGTAAAGAAATGAAGAAGAACATCACCCAGGAAGAATTGCAAAAAATGGCTTGCAGGTAATTATGCACAAAAAAATTGTTTTAATGTGTGAAGTAAAATATTTTGGCCTTTAATCTAAAACTTTTGTGAATTAGAATTAATGGGTTATGAATTATTATTCTAAGAGAAATACTTAATTATATAAGAAGCTGGCAATAATTATGCAAAAGGAATAAAACAATTAAGTATAATATATGATAGAAAATTTAAGTACATTTTGACATCAATCAATAAGATGATTATTTCTATATAATTATTAATCATGATGATTGATATGTTCCATTTCATTGATATCACATATTTATATATTTTTTAGAGTATTAATTGCTACTCTATCTATTCCACTACCTTCTGCACATCCAGAATTTGACAGGTTCATTGAAACAGACAAATCTCCCTTAGAAAAAGCACAAAGACTAGCCATTCTTCTTGGATTGATGCAACCACCAACGAGGGCCAGCCTTTTGAAGGATTTGGTAAGATAGATCAAAGTCTTATTGTGGCTTAACATGTTTGAAAAATCAGGATGATTCACTTAAAAGTGTTATTTTTTTCAGGTTCGTGTAAATGTTGTAAACCTTGCTACTCCACAACTTCAAGATTTATATCATTTGTTAGAAGTTGATTTTGATCCTCTGAATCTATGTCCACATGTCCATAGTATAATTGAACACATTCAAACAGGTAAAGAATTATGCTCAGGTTCTTGATCTGAAAGTTCACATGAGAAATATTGTATAATATAGAGGGGCATCTATCTACAGAACAATCATTGGACCCAAACCCTATTTAAAACCCATTTCACTAATAAAAATTTATAAATGTAAGGTGCTATAGGAACAGAAATGAAAGTATTGCCCTTATTTATACCTGTCTGGTAATATTACATTAAATTAATAGTAATAATAATAATAGTTTTAAATGACTAATGTAAATGAAACTACAAAAGGCAAAATTGAAAACAGGCTTCTTCACTTAAGCTAAGTAATACAGAAATATACAAACACTCAAAAACAGCATTGTTGCTTTTAGTTAGAAAGGTGTTTATTTTGCCTAGTTGGTAATTAATACTTTATAATTAAAGTCCTATACAACAGCTGAAATACTTTTTATGTATATGTGATTTTTGAGCTTTATAAATTGTTTTTTGGAAAGAGGTGTAGTCCTGGAAGAATTTAACATATTTCAAAGTTTCAGTTCCTAAGGTGGCTAATTTCAACAAAACTGGAGATGTAATAATCATAAATATGCTAAGTTGGATAGAAAAAGCATTGGAAAAAATTGGTACTTATCGAGTTAATTAGGTATATTGAGAATAGTAAAGTACTAAATGAAGTACAATCCAAACTGGGCACAGGTGTTAAACAGCAGATGTGACAAGCCAGTGTGTGCTACACCTGTTTGTTGTTCATACCCTTGTGCATATTGTCTGTAAAGATCACATAAATCTAATGTGCACTATAAATCACACTTTACCAAGTCCCGGTTTACATTTTTGAAATGAAAAATAAAATATTTCCATCTTATCTGTCTAATCAGGTTTGTTATAATCGAGATGTCCATTATTATATTACAAAACTCAAACTCAAAACAGCTTTATTATCATAAGACAGAATCTCATTGACAAAGCAAAACTATAATATAGCTAACTGCAAACTGTAACAATATACATATAAACAGAATTAAAATCTTTATGCCCTATTAATATAAAATATGAAGTAATGACCTGACCAATAACATATCACATTATAAAACCCTACAACCTAGATTACAAATAATACCATCATATACATCCCTAGTCTATAAAATGTTGTTAACCGATAAAACAAGGAATATAAAACGTACATAACGGAGCGTCACACTTTAACAAAAAACAAGCAGGTACATACAATATTGCTACATTGCTAGAAAGAATCGGCAAAAAAATCCGAGACAGAGTAATAGGCTTTATCCAGAAGCACCCTCTTCACTTCCGCTTTAAACTTTCTAGCACACACAATCTTTCTAACTTGTCGCGGAAGGCGGTTAAATATTTTTTTACCATTATAAATAAAAGAGTTTTTGACCAAAGTAGAGGTTGGTATAGGAAGTGCCGCGGTGTGAGTACTTCGCACAGAGTAGAACGGTGTGGCCTGAATTTCATGTCTAAATTTCTTATGAATGAGGCAGGCTGTCTCTTGGATGAAAATACAAGGAAGTGTTAAAAGATTATTCCAGACAAACAAAGGACGACAAGACTCCCGTCGCTTCATCCCAAGCATGAATCTCAGGGCTCTCTTCTGAAGAAGAAAAATGGTCCTGAACAAATAACCCGAACACGCACCCCAAAAACATATGCCATACCTTAAGTGAGCCTCTATAAGGGCGAAATATACACTCCTAGCTGTTGCACCATCCGGCTCCTGAGAAACGACCTTCAAAGCATAGCAACCTCTAGACAGCTTGGTGGACAACTGCAGAATATGCTGATCAAATTTTAATTTATTGTCCACAACTAAACCCAGAAACTTATTATAGTCCACATTCCGTATCCTCTCTGCATTCAAAAACACATTCTCCACCCCACACTTCAAGCTAACAATGTTTGTCTTCGATATATTAATAGTCAGAAAATTTGCATCGCACCAGTTTTTTAGACTTACCAAATCGCCACTAATAACGTCTTCCAAATGGTCATTGCCTTTAAAATGCCACAAAATGGTTGCATCATCCGCGAACATAGTGAATGCGCCCGATACATTCAAAGTTACAATATCATTGATATAAATCAAAAAAAGCAACGGCCCAAGGACAGACCCTTGCGGGACATGAATAAGAAATGATTTCCATATACAGCAGGTATTTAGTTCACAATCACAGAGGTCGGTTTTTTATAAGGGCCTGAAAAGATGCTGAGCTTCCTTTGATGTTGAATTCAATAATGCAAATTGATTTGTTTAGAAGGGAATTAAAAAGGCATAACTTGGGCTTACAGGGTATAACATTGGGGTTAAGGAGAAATATATAGTCCCTTGGGATAGATCCCCAGGCGCTGCATACTGCTTGTGATATGCTTCAGGGCTTTATAATGTAACATTTTAGTAGTAATAAGTTTTGTTGTAGATTGTAAATTAGCTTTATTACTAAATAAAGGAATTATATATATACATAGTCTCAACAATAAAAAGACATGAACGTGTTAGTATTCTCACAGTGTAGCTTCAGGAGCAAGAGGTGACATTTATGAGATTCTAGGCTATCTTTCTTTTCAAGCTGCTCTGGTGAACGAAATTGTATCATACAAAACCAGGTTGTTTACTGTTTCAACATTTAAACTTTATTGGTAACGTTATAAAACATAGTCACTCAATTCAGATAGTCCCAAAATGTAATAAAAGATTCTAAATTTTATTAGAGCGATAATATTTATTCCTGCTAAAGTAAGGATATACATGAATCCCATGATGCCCTGTATAGCTGTGTATCACGTTTACAATTGCTGTATGACCTATTTTTATGATACATTTTTATTCAAGATTATTAGCTTTAAGATACAAATTTTTAGATGATTCTGCAGTTGCTCTCCAGCAGTATATCTCAGCCTTGCAAGATGTTACTTTAGTTCGTTTAGTGAGGCAAGTAGCCCAAGTTTATCAAACCATAGAATTTGCAAGACTGTTAGACTTGGCTAAATTTGGTACTTTTTTCCATTTGGAAAGACTTCTAGTTGACTGTGTCAGACATAATGATATGCAGGTAAGCACCATATTTTTCAATTTTAAGGATCAATTTATATAATAAATTGACATTAAAATTTGCATTGTCGTTTTAACCAATTTTGTCTATAAAATTAGCTGTACCAGAAAAATATCTTATCAAAATTGTGGTATATATACTTAAATAAAAATATGTTTTTTATAGATACGAATTGATCATGGGAAACAATGTATTCACTTTGGTATTGATCTCAGTGAGAGTCAAAGGGAAGATAAGCCAGAAGGTCCCACTCTCCAAATGATGCCCAGCGAGCAAGTGCGAAATCAACTTATTAATATGTCCACTGTTTTGAATCGGGCTGTCAGCGTTATTAACCCCAACAAAAAGAAGGTTTGTAATTAATTATATAATCTAACCGTATCAAAATATGACTATTTGTGGCACAATCATGTGAAAATCGCAAGGCGTCATATTTATTTGCCAATACTATATTTTAACAGGTTGCTCTCACTCACACGATATACCCAGACCCCAATTTTCAAGTGTTGTGACGGTTGCAAGAAATAACAATATTCAATACAATTAGTCACATTATGAATTGTCACTTTTGGGCATTCCTAATTTACCAGAAATTAATCCTACATGTACCAAAGACTACAATTTCCAACAGATGTTCAGGTGCTGTTTGATTTCCATATCAAGTGGCCAACAATTCACTTTGAATAACTCTAAGATAGTTTTGTAGATAATTAATAGATATATACATTTTGTAGATAAATAATAGATATATACATTAAGATTTAAAATACGGTTTGAGGATTGTTATTGCTGTGGTAAATGTACTATAATTAGTACAATTTTACATTTATACTCCACAGTTACAAATGGAGAATGACGTATATAAGGAAGTAGCTGGTAGTAGGAATCCCGTATTTGCATGTGACTATTGTGAAAAAAGATATTGTAAACAATGTGGTAACCTTACAGCTTCAGAGGTAAAAGTATTGGAACTGAGAGAGAGAGTTTTGAAATTTCGATGCCAAAAATGCGAAAGATTCGAGTTACACGCACTACTTGCTGAAAAAAATTAAGATAAAAAAGTATTATTGAAGCGAAAGAAGAAATAATAGCCTTGTTACGACAAAAAATAACAAATTTAAAAAACCTTGGTACTAGAAATGTCGCACCCGTCTCTTACAGTGAAGCTGCACAAACTACCAAAATTAATGTACCTAAATTGAGCCCTAATCTGCCTAGCATATTAATTAAACCTAAAAACCAGCAAGATTCAGTGAAAACTGAAGCTGATATTTAAGAATCAATTAAACCTGCCAAACTAAAAATAGCTATAAAAAGTAGCAGACCAACCAAAAATGGAGGCTTTCTTATTAAGTGCTCAAAAATAAATGACATAGATATTCTTAAGAAGGAAGCTGACAGAAAATTGAAAAATTATGAAGTCCAGCTTACAAAATTGAAATGGCCTCGTTTTAAGATCACTGGATTCACTGATGATCTTGATGAACAACAAATTGGTATGTCCATAATGGAACAAAACCAGATTATGGCGAACATAGATAATTTAAAAATTACATTTATTAAAAGATCTAAAAATGGGCAATCGACTATTTTCGGAGAATGTTCACCACCCATCTTCAATAAGCTAATGGCTCTAAAAAAAAGTCTATGTAAATTGGCAAAGATATGCAGTGTATGAAAATCTTAGTGTAGTTAGGTGTTTTGGGTATCAACAACACTACCATAAATCTGATAATTGTCCAAATAAAATTGTTTGTGAATATTGCTCAAGTGAACATCATACTGTCCTAAAACGCATAAAAAATGTGTAAACTGTACCATGGCCAATGAAAAGTATAAAGTCAACTATAATGTTAGTCATGAAGCCAATAATCCTGAGTGTCCCTCCTACAAGTACCTGCTCAACATTCTGCGTGGAAAAATAGACTATGGTGATGGAAATGGCTACTGAACAACAAGAGTCGGTGATTTTGCAAGGTCTGGAATCACTCAGGAACGAAATCCATCAAGAATGCATTGGCGGTAAACAATTATTGCAAAACAGTGTTAATTTCCGGAGTAATATGTTGAATGTATTGCATCTGAATATTCAAAGTATTCACAAAAAATTTAATGAATTTGTAGTCTTCTTGCATGCATACAATTTAGAAGTATGTGACATAATAGTTCTGAGTGAATCGTTCGAATGTTTTGACGGCCAGTATAATATTAATGGGTTCTCAATGTATTTTAATAATGCTAAGCATAATAAAAACGACGGTGTCGTAATTTTTGTGAGAACTATTTTGATTATTCATATGGAACATTTCTTACTAAATAGATCGAAGGTAACTATAAGTAATATTACTATACAGAAAAACAATAATATGATTAATATTGTGTGCATGTACAGGCCCCCAAACATAAATAAGGTATATTTCTTGGAAGAACTTGAATCCTTTTTAGAAAATATTAATAAAGATTCACACTTAAGTATATTTTTGGGTGACATTAATATAAATATCATGGAGAACAATGAAAGGACAGTAAACGCTTATATTTTCATTATGAATCATTTTGGGTTTATATCAGGCATTAATTCGCCAACTCGTGTGACATCAGAAAGTAGATCATGTTTAGACAATATATTTATTCGTTGTAACTTTAATAAAGACCTACATAACATAAACTCCATATGTCATTCACTCTGATGTAACGGATCATTATCCCGTCTTGCTATGTGTAAAAAATAATGAAAATAAGCAAACTGTAACAGTAAAAAATATAAATACCATAAGCAGAATAGATCATAACATTTTTTATAACATTATAAAAACTGAAAATTGGAACTCTGTACTAAGTCAAATTGATGTGAAGCCAGCCACGGACCAATTTTTTACAATAATTTCCAATGTACTCAACAGCGCTACATCTACAAAAACTTACATTAATAAAAACACACAAAAAGAAAGCCTTGGATAACTAATGGATTAATTTTAAGCATTAAAGAGAGGGACAAAATGAAAAAAGAGCTCTTAAATAATTACAGTGAAACTAGTAACAGAGCATATAAGCAATATTGTAACAATTTAAAAAAAATAATGGAGAAATCTAAACACGACTATTATAAAAATAAAATAGAAAATGCTGGGTTTAATCTAAAACAAGTTTACAAAATAATAAATGAAGCGACAGATGGCAGACATAAAGAAAAAAATGTCCCACCTATTAAAAAAGATTTATTTATTTATTTATTTATTTATTCATCAACGTATCAACATTTTCAAGTAAGTAATTAGTTATTACATTTACACTAATCTAAACTAATCTAAAATTATCCGTTTAGCCTCACTCTTAAAACGAACCTTTGAACTATTAAAGAAATTCAGCCTTTCACAATGCTTGTTTACATTAGCTGAAATCCTATTGATGGGGCTGAACATCAAGTACCACGCTCTACAGTAAGGTATGTGAAGAAGTGTTTTACTTCGTGTTCGGTAAGTAGGAATGTGAAATTGAAAGAGTTCCAGGCACTCGGGGCTTTTTATGAAACCATTGATAATATTAAAAGCAAAACAGGCATCGAAGTATTCCCATAGTCTGCTCTTCACCAAGATAAATGTTTTGAAGGAGAAGTTTGTACTTTGCAAATTTAATAAATTTATGTTGTACCTGTTCGAGTCTATTTATGTGGGTCTGATAATATGGAGACCACACAATGCAAGAGAATTCCAGAATAGATCTAACAAGTGACATATATAGTACCTTTAATGCGTTCACACCAGTAAAATATCTGCAAGACCTCTTAATAAATCCCAACATTCTATTGGCCCTGCCAACAATAATTTCGAAATGCTCAGTGTACATCAATTTAGTGTCCAAGTAAACACCGAGATCCTTGACTATAGATACTTCTTTAACTGGAATATCGTTTATATGATATTGGACAGGAAGTCTACATAGAAGCCTACTAAACCTCATGAAAAAGCATTTTTTAATATTGAGCAGCATATCATTGCGCTGGCACCAGTCAGAAATCAAACACAGATCATTCTGCAAGATCAATACATCCTGAATGGATACTTGACAGAATAATTTCATGTCATCAGCAAACATTAAGAAATGTGATAACAGACAAACACCAAGATCATTTATAAATAAACTAAAAGGAAATGGCCCCAAACGGGATACCTGAGGCACACCAGAGGTGGAACAGAAAGGTACTGACAAATAACCATCAATTTTCACTTGCTGTTGTCTGTTAGATAAGTATGATTCCAGCCAAGAGAATAAAGACCCGGAGACCCCATAACATGCTAACTTCGAGAGCAACAAACTGTGGTTAACCTTGTCAAAAGCCTTACTGAAATCAGTATATATACCATGGGTCTCACAATTCTCCTCAAATGTTCTATTAATAAAGTTTGTAAAAAGAAATAAATTTGTATCTACAGACCTACCAGAAATAAAACCATGCTGTTGACTCAGGATTATGTTAGAAAACGTGTACGAGAGATGCCTCTCAACGTGACGCTCAAACAACATTGGTATTGCAGAGATAATACTAATAGGCCTATAGTTACTCACATCTCCCTAGCTACCAGATTTGTGTATAGGAGTTACGTAGGATAGTTTCCAGACTTCAGGAAAAAGACCAGTAGCAAGGGATTGTGAGAAGATGTGCATTAGAGGAATATAGAGGGTACGAGAGCATGATCTCAGAGCGAGATTTGGGATGCCATCAGGACCAGGCCCCTTACTTATATCAGCCTCAGACAACAACCTTTCCAAGTCACTGGCGGTTAGAGGGATTTTAGAGATAATATCATTCTCACTCAAAACAGATATATTATTTGATAGTCTTTTCGGATTGTACACAGATGCAAAAAACTCTGCAAAGAGATTCGCAATATCAACGCCATTATTGGCACTGTTTGTATTAAGAAACATTTCCCCTGGAACTGTACCCTGGTCCCTCTGATTTCTTATGTACTTCCAAAAAGACTTTACATTGGAAGAAATAGAGTTTTCAGTATTCTTTATGTATTGTATTGGTTGCGCAGCACACTGAAAGAATCATAATCAGCAATACAATTTGAGATCTTGAAAATTCTGTGTGCTTTTTTCTTTTCAAGTATTTTATTCTTTAAGGTATTCGAAAACCAGACAGGAAAACGTTCACCAAAGCGGCGCCGTTTTAGAGGTACGAACATATTGAAACAGTCTTACACTACAGAATAGAAATTCCGACAGAAATATCCATGTCATCATCTAAAATTGAGAGCCAGTCAAAATTAAGAAAGTAATTGTTAATCACGCAAAATTCGGCTTTTTCGAAGTCATAACAGACACAATCTCCAGGGCTCAAACATGCCCTCTCACTCTGAGATAAAGACAACTCTAACGCCGGATGGTAAGGATCACAATTGACTAAACCACCGCATCTAGCAATTGAGTGAGGCTCAAAATTTGCGAAACATAAGTCTAAAATAGCATTATTAACATTGGTTATATCATTATATTGGGATAGACCCAAATACGCAGTAGTATCACACAATAAAGCGTCCGTAACAGATCTTACATTTCCCGGTAATAAACCTAAGAGGTCCTCATTTAAACACCAAGTTATGTGTGAAAGATTATAATCGCCTATGACGAATACATTGTCAAATAATTCACAAGCTTGAGTTACCGATTTTAAATGCAACTCATAGTACGTCATATCCATAGAGGGAGGAATATACACACAACCCATACAGTACACCCGGTTCCCAATTGTCACGGACACCCACACCTCTTCCACTGCAGGGTTGTTGAAAGTTAGGCGTCGAGACTTAAAAACGTTATTGACAGCGAGCAGAACACCACCACCACGAGTTTTGCTACTATTATCAGAGTTTCTGTCCGTCCGGTAAACCACATAACGCGCGTCAAGAAATTCAGAGTCACTAATCGTGTCATCCAACCAAGTCTCAGTTAGGGCTATTAAACCGTACGATTCAGCAAGAGTTGCACACAGAAAGTCACTAAGTTTTGTTTTTAGACCTCGAACATTCTGGTACAGACGCGTTGCATCTTCTAGTGACGCTGATCCACCCCTCCTCCGGGCTGAAAATTTCCAGTCCCGTTATTGGTTCTAAAAGGGCGCCGGGGACGAAACTCCTTTATTGCTGTACCAGCAGGCCAGAGGTTCGGGTCAAGTAATCCACTAAGAATTGACTCCTTGACGCCAATCTTGAAAGACGCCACATCCTCATTCTTATCAAGGACGAAGCATTTTACATCAGAAATCAGCAGCTGATCCTTGACATACTCCAGTATATTCTCTTCAGTAGTGTTAGGGTCGCATCGACCATGATACAGCCACTGACGTCTTTCGGCAGCTGTAAGATGGCCACTGCCATTACTACTTGTACCTATAATTGGCTGCTGTGTACCCCTCTCGGAAGATGAACCTGCAGAGACCTGAGGAGTTCCCTGTAAAGACTTACCTTTTAATGATGATTCTTTATTTTGTTTATGTTGTTTATGGACCACGCCAGGCAATGGAAAATTCAGCTCACCTGTTGGCATTTGCTGCACTACACTGGTGTTAGCAATGGACAATTGAGTTTTTAACCCTTTTAGTTCTTTCTCCAAAAAGTCCATCCTCCTGAGAAGTTCTGAGATACATATGCTTTTACTGACACTAAGAGTATGGCCAATTATTGTAACTCGCATTATGTAAAGATCGGTACTGAAATGCTTAACAAAGTTCAGAATCCAGTGAATACATTTTCTTTAACTTTTAAATCCCGTAGATGATAGAGAAATAATACATCAAATAAATAGTCTAAAAAATGATAATGCTCCAGGTATAGACATGCTCGATACTAAGCTTATTTAAAAATCACATGTTCACTTAATCGCCCCACTGGTACATATAATTAATCTAATTTTTAATACAGGCATTGTTCCAGAACAGTTTAAAACTTCAGTAGTGACGTCAATTTTTAAATCGGGTGATAAAGCGAACATTGGGAACTATCGTCCGATCAGTTTAATAAATAACTTCGCAAAAATATTCGAAAAATGTCTCAAGGACAGGCTTGTAAAATTTCTTAATATGCACAAATTTATATCCAAAAACCAATATGGATTTATTAGCGGGGTGGGAACAGTAAATGCACTATGTGAATTAACAAAAACTGTAACTGAACAACTTGAAAGCAAAAATAAAGCTATTGCAGTATTCTTGGATTTGGCAAGGGTATTTGACACGGTGCCCTATAGCTTGCTCCTGGATATTTTATGTCGATGTGGGCTGCGAGGTACCGTGCTGGATGTCTTTGAAACTTACCTTAGGGACAGACAACAGTTTGTTAAAATAGGAGATATATTGAGTGATCCGGGAAAGATAGTGATTGGTGTACCACAAGGTACTGTACTCGGTCCTATACTTTTCATAACATATATTAACTCATTAACTAACTTAGAACTTCAGAATGGAGCTATAATATCATTTGCTGACGATACCACCGCCGTTTTCTATGGAAAAACTTGGAACGAAGTTAAAAATAGGGTTCAAGATGGAATAACCAAAATTAAGGATTGACTAGACACCTTCAAACTAACACTTAATGTTTCAAAAACAAAAATTTAGGAGTCATTGTAGACAAACAATTAAAGTGGGAGCTCAATATCATATATTTAACAAAAAATATAAGAAAATTAATTTATAAGTTCTACACTTTAAGAGAAATATTGAGTAAAAAACTTTTAATTGCGGTTTATAAAGCTATTGTTGAAGCATTAATTAAGTACGGTTTTGTTGTGTGGGGTGGCCTGTACAGTGATGCTTTGAAACGATTAAGTGTTGTACAGAACTATATACTAAAAGTAATATATATATATAAAAAAAAATAAACCTTATTCAACTAAATTGCTTTATTCATATGAGATTTTTGATGTTCGGTCTATGTGCATTTTGGAAGTATAGTATTTAGAAATCGTGATAGGTACGCATATATTAATCATATTTACGATACTAAGGGTAGGGAAAATAAAAATTTACAAATACCTAACAATCATTCAAACATGAATCTAAGATTTATTAATTATCTAGCCCCAAAAATTTTAAATGAAATTCCTCTGGAAATCAGGAATATTAGCAAATATGGTACATATAAAAAAAATTGTAGAAAATACATTTGTGACATTATCGAAGATTTTAAATTATTGTTTTAATTGGTACTGGTTGAAAACTCATATAAAAGTACAATCTTAATCCACTTTGGTTGTTGATTGATTAAAACTTAGAATTTCAATGTTATTCTTGATTTTTTTATTAGCATAGGTTAAAAAGGCACATACGGATGTTGAGTCATCTGGGTGCTTTAGTAAGATAATTTGTATAATTAATGTAGTTGTAATGATACTGTGTTTGTAATTGTTTGATTTATAATTTGATTTTTCATTTGGTTTGTAACGGATTTGTAACTGTAATTATATGGAATATTTCCCTCATATATAAAAACTCCCATTAGAGGAGTGCAATTCTCGAAAAATTACAGCGATAATTGCACTGTAGAAACCGAAAGAGCACGGCGATCATTGCATCCTACGTATCTATGGTAATTGCATTGTAAACTTACGATGACAGCGAAAATTTATAAATTACGTCAAAGTCAAAATATATTTTTAAAATGTCTCGCTTCGGGAAATATTCCCCCGAATTACACTCGTGCATCAAAATAACCAGATAATTTTGCATTCGAGCGTGTTGTCTTAGAAAAACTGCATTCGGTCATTTTCATATTTTGGAAAAAGTGCCCTCCACCTTCGGTGTCGGGCTCTTTCTTCAAAATATGAAAATGAACTTATGCAGTTTTTAGACAACACACTGTCATGCAAAATTATCGGTAATTTTGATGCACTTGTGCAATTACTTCCGATAATTGAAATAAATGAAATTAAATGACTCTTGGAATAATTGTGAATTAACACTGGTTCATCTTAAATCATGGAGAAGCTTGAAATGTTCAGTGATTTTTCTTCTTCTTTCAGTGTTTGTGATATATTTTGAAACATAGTTTGTTTAGCAAAATAACACCTATTACCATTTATTTAAAATAAATATATTATGGATAACAGTAAAATACTAATATAGATTATTTTTTAAATACAGCACATTATGTTTTTTAAATATTGTTTTAATGTTTATAAACAGAATTTGTAATTTGATCAATCTTTTAAACTAATGAAGATTTAAATTGAAAATTAAAAAATATATATATTTATGTAAAAGCCTGGTTAAAGTGCCTTGATATTAAGAATTTAATGTTTTTATTTATTTGTTTATAAAAACAAAACAATTTACAACTTGGATATTTGCAAGAACTTGCTTTCTTACGAACTTTCCAAAGCTCAGGTTAGAAGATTGTTAATTTTCACTATGGAATTATGTTTTTCAAATAATTGTGACACCTATAAGCCTATTATTTCTAAAAATCTATAGTATATGCAATAATTTCTCCTATTATGTATTTGGAAATACATTTAGTTTAATTTAATTTATTTTTGTTTTCTAAGGATAGATGGTGAATTATTTAGATATGAAAGTTATTATGCCTTTTATTTATACTATAATAATTTTTCTTTTTATTTTAGTTGGAAAGAGAAAAACTAAGAGCCACTATGGTCCAAAACTATCATGAGAATAAAGTTAAAGAGCATCAAAAGATCCTTCAAAGACATAAAATTATTGAGGATAGGAAGGAATACATTGAGAGGCTGAATACTGTTCGTGAAGAAGAAGAACAAAAACGGTAAGATTTTTTAATTAACATGTTTTAATTTTAAAAATGTATCCCTTGAACTGTTTGATTTATTTCTTTATTCAACCTGTGTCATTTAAAACGTAATGCAGATAACAATACATCATCAAACGTTTTAAGAAAATGTCAAATATGACAGGTGAATATATTCGTCAATATATCCCTTAAGATAACAGATATCGAAAATATTAGATTTATAAGAAAAGTAGCCTATATCTGTGGCTAAAACAACCCTCAAAACTCTAGGAATGTAATAAAGATTTGATATTTGTGAACAGGGGATAATGGGGACCAGTCCGTCATCCAGAATGCTCAATCCATTTCCAAGATACAATACATTTATGTCAGTTTGTTCTATTGTGATGTGTGGTGTTTTAAATACCATACTTTTAGAAAATGTTAATAAAAGATTAGTGATTTTAAGTGTAAGATAAATAAAGCTCTTAAAATATGTATGCTGATAGAATAAGTGGTTTGTGATGTTGTAGTTTGGAGGAGATACAACGCCAGCAGATGTTAGCCGAACAAAAACGATTGGAGGACGAACGACAAGAACGTGAAAGAAGACGACATCAGAATGAGATTGAGCAAATTAAACATAGACATCTTCAAGAGAAGATTCAGCAGGTAATTGGATTTATATTGTTGAGGGTTCCTTCTATAAGTGAAACACACAAAACAGATATATTTAAATCATATAAAAGTAGCTTTATCATTTGCCTTTAATTAATGTAATTTTTTAGATTAGCCAAACAGGTCATGGTCAAAAGATCCTTAAGAAAATGGATGAAGATGATATCAAGAAATTAGACGCCGATCAAATTGCAGCTAAGGAGGCTGAAGAACTCCAAAAAGAAAGGCGCGAATTACAAGCTAAACTTAAATCTCAAGAAAAGAAGGTAAATTTTTTCTTAGTATTGTCATACAATACAATTCCGTTTTTCTGAAATTTGGGTATTTCCTATATACTAAATTCCTCAATTGCTCTTCTTAAGTTCTTATGTGTGTAATAAAATATTTCTATCATAAGTACAAATAATATTTCTTATTTAAATTGTACATGCACATGTAAAACATAAACAAACAGGTAAATTAATTCAACGTTTGTAGAATAACACCTTATTAGAAGGTATACAGTTTTAAGAGTGTCAGATATCCAAGTCAATAGGAATGGGGTATGTAGTGATGTAGCATCATACAAGTGCATATCCCTTCATGCTACATTGTGACTTCCTGATTTTCCTGAATATATTATTAAATTTTACATGACAAAAATAAGGGAATTTCACTAAAAACATTGGTTCTCTTGTCGTTTTTTGTGCATATTTGGTGTCTAACTTGTTTTCTATTCTCTCCAGGTGGATTATTTCGAACGTGCTAAACGTCTAGAAGAGATTCCTTTGCTGCAAGAGAGTCTCAAAGAGAAACAGCTTCAAGATCAAAACTTCTGGGAACAACAGGAGAAAGAACGAATTGCGGCTGCAATTGAAGAACGCAAATTGGCGGTTGCTACCAGGGACAGATTTGCTAGAATGAAAGCTGATAAGGTGGGTGTTTGCCCGCTCAGTTCGGTGGAAACTCAACTGATAATTATACTTTCACAGATAAAATGCATTAGTATAAAATATATTGATATTTTGACAGCATTGCTTTTCGTAATGAAAAGTTCAGCTACGATTCTACATTTGACTCAGCAGACTTGAAGTTGGCTTTGTATTGTACCTAGTGAATTTATATTATAAACCTAAAGAGGAGTTTAAATAATCTAAAAAAGTCAATTAGTACAGACATGACTCAGCAGTTACTAGTCATGGCATACTATGCAATAAAACATCAATAAAAATGACAAAAACATACTATACTCACATTATAGGAGTTTAAATAGTTCTTTGCTTAAAAAAAAAGAAAAAGGACAATCTTAAAAGATAAAACTACATAAAAGCCAACACACTGACCCGACTGCTGAACTCATTGATGCTATAAAATACCCCATCACACAGTATGTATTGGTTTTCACAGTATGTGCAAAATATTTCTCTGGTAAGGCTTTTATGTCATGTGGCAGTTTATTAAAAAAGGCTGAGGCGTAATGGAGAATTGATATCTCAGATTTCCTCAGTCTAAGAAAGGGCATGTGCCTGCCTTGTGTTATGATTATGTAAGTGCCCTACTTGGTTGTATCTAAAAAGGTTTTTCTTTGCATTCAAAGATGTAGCATGCAGGCAAGGTAAGTATTTGCAAGTGCCTGAAAGAGTTCCTTACATCCTCCCTGTACCCAAAACCCTCTGCAACTCTTAGTGCTCATCTCTGTAATTTAAAAAATCGTTTCCGCTTAAGGAGCGTGACCCCAAGCCAACAAACCATAATTACAGCCTGAGTGGATCAGAGAATGAAACACCATCAGTAAAACATTTTTCTCAACTGTCTTAGAATTTTTAAAAGATATATTGACTTGTAAATTTTATTAGAGATAGAGTCAAAGTGCTTGTCAAAAACTAGGGCAGGATCAAAGTGAACCCCCAGAAACCTCACTGGCCCGGTCTCAGCAGCACTGGTACTTTCAGTGTTTCTTAAGGAAAACAATTTCTCAGTCTTTCCCACATTGAGTTTCAATCGATTTGCATTAAACCATTGGTCCAGACTTGAGGCTACCCTATCCATCATTTGATCTAGGTCAACCAGACTATCGCTTCTGCACAGAGCTGTAGTGTCATCTGCATACAACACTAGCTTACACCCCACAGATTGATCGATGTCATTAACATAAATTATGAAGAGGAGCGGTCCCAATATTGACCCCTGAGGTACCCCATGACTAATTAGACACTCCTCATACCAAGCACCATTCACACAGGTTCTTTGAGTATGTCCCATGAGATATGTTTGCAGAAGTGCAAGACTTCGATTACTCAAGCCATAAAATTTTAATTTTTCAAGAAGCTCATCTCATCTCATGGGATATGCAGTCAAAGGCCTTTGAGAGGTCACAGAAAGTTGCTCCAACATGAAACACCATCTCAAAACCCTCAACTACATACTCCAGGAGATCCAATACAGCTCCTGTGGTTGATCTGCTCTTCCTGAAACCAAATTGATTTTTTTAGGATGTTCAAAATAGCTATATAATTGATTTTGTAGTAGTCTCTCAAAGATCTTAGAGATTATTGGTATTAGGGTAATCGGTCTGTAGTTGTTTACATCATTCCTGTCACCTTTTTTTCCAAATGGGTATTACTTTTTGGATTCTAAAAGCAGTTGGATATTCTTTTATTTGTTTTAGAAGGGGTACATTTAATCCATGGATATCCAATGAGTGTTTGTTTTGTAGAGACCCTATTGCATCTCCAACCTGTATATATGACAGTTCCTCAAAGAACAAACCCCCTTCAGATATGTCAAATTGACCGAGGAACGGCTCTGGGGCGTCCTTTGTTAGTGGGATTCCCTGTATGGTCTCCTCAGCAATATTAGCGAAAAAGTTATTGAAACCAGAAGCAGTGATATCCATGGATGCTGCATTTCCTTTGACAGATTGCCTGTGTTCATTCACCACCTGCCAAGCTGCTCTCACCTGATTGTCGGCCTGTAAAATGAATTTTGAATTGGCTTGTCTTTTTGCCTTATTGATTTCTTCCCTATACCTACATCTGAAAATTTTAACCTGCTCCGCTGTCTCTGGTGATCCAGAATTTAAATACAAACTAGTTAGGAAATGCAAAGTTTCCCACATGTGTCTCAGGTCATCATTAAACCAAGACACATGCTTGCCCTTAGTTGCATGTATTTTTCTAATAGGAAAAAAGGCTTCCATGTCCCCAACTATGAGATCCATAAAGATATTTGCCTTTTTTTTCTACCCCATCTAGAGACCTTAAAAAAGATCAATCTGTGCCCTCTAAAAATTCCATTTAAATGTTGAATGCCTCTTTGTGTTATGGGTCTATGAGAGAACACAGTATCTTGATTACAGTCTGATGCTCTTACACAATCAAATTCAATTTGAACTGCTTTATGGTCAGATATTAAACCCATGAAAAAATCAGTGGAGTACCTTAAAATGTATAAAACTATTGTCAATACAGGTTGTTTCCCTTGTGTCTACAAAAATTTCCTGTGAAAAATTGTATGATTTTAGAAGATCGGTGAAAGCTATCTTATGATTAGTCTGAATGTTAAAATTAATACTAAAATCTCTAACAATATATACATATTTAAAACTTGTGGTTAAAATTTCTAACAAACAATTTACTACATTCATAAAGACATCAAAGTCTCCTGGTGGGTGATAAATGGCAACAACAATAGCGCTTAGCTCTGTTACTTCAACTGCAGCTATCTCGCATGTCATTTCAACTGACAATCCTACCAGGTCCTTCTGTTCATATCCATTGACATCGCATTTCATCAGGATTAACGATCCACCATGTTGGCGCATCTTCCTTGTGAAGCTAGACACACAGGTGTATCATTGGACCCGCAATGACTCCAGTTCATCCTCACACAAAAAATGATCTGTAAGACATACAAAGTATATCCTGCCTCGAGCACTCAAAAGATATACCTCCAGCTCGTCAACCTTGTTTCATACTGAACACACATTCTGATGAAAAACAGTCAGTTTTTGGCTCCGTGAACAGTTTGCGCTTGTTGACGGCTCTGAATATTCTGAAAATGGTTAGCCAAGATTCCCACAGGCCACAAGGACCCCTCCATAATTTTTGCCCTACACCCAAACGGAAAGAGCCTCTTTTGTATGCATTTTTTCGCAAATGCACTCATTACTAATGCCTTGGCTGATTAGATAGTTTCTGATATCCACTGGTTGAACTGAGGAGTCAAAGCCAGTCACAAAAATAGTATATTATTTTATATGGAGGAAAAGTAACTTTTCCTCCAAATAAAATATGCTGTTTTTTCTTCAAATGTCGACAAATTAATGCAAAAACATCTCGTTTTAATAGTAATAATAATTATTATTAAAGATAAGTGGGTTCGCAAGGCGGCTTAGACCGGTGCGCGGTGTCGATGAATAGGCACAGGTTGACGCTATAGTAATGCAACATCAAGCTGTCAGTGGACACTGTCAACAGTAATTATTTTTTTAAGATTGCGTCTCCGATTGCGTTTTAATTCCGTATTGATAAGCAGTTATTGAGTAAGTTCGATTAAATAATAACCAATTTGTTCCTAAATTAGTGATTTTTAGAAATGCAGTCACAAATTGAGTGATAAATACAAATTGTAGTTTAATAAATCTTGAGTTGTTGACGCTTATTTTGTCGTTTGTTTGTATTGTATCTATGTTGCTACGACAACACTTTTACCTCCGCCGGCGGAAAAGTGAAAAGTAAAGCTCCGGCGGAGGAAAAACGAAACTTCACGGCCGCCTACACAGTCGAGTAATGACGGATTTACTGACGTTTGAAGAAAAAACAAGTTTTCGTGGGCTGGGAAGTTACTACAGTTTTAGCTGTGCGTGGGCGGTTTGTTGTAGGTACTTGCCGCTTTTTTGTGTCTTACTAGCGTCCAGCCTTCCTCACGATCCTCGGCAGCGCCAAGCCGCTCGGACTCGATATATTTTGCCTGTCTTTCATTACTTATTTATGGATCTGCCTTCCAACTTCCGTAATATCCTGCCTTTTTTGTTGTTGCTCTGCTCTTGTTGTCAAATTGTCTTTTTTGACGCTACCGTCATCTTTGACATTGACGTTCTTGTCGGTCTTTTGGGATGGTGTGCGAATATCGATATAGTGGACGTCGATAACCTCTCAAGTTTTACAGCATTTAAATGGCATTGTTGCAGGAGCTTCTTTTATCGCGTTTGTATCACTTGGCGCCATCTTGAAGTTGTTATAGAATAAGACCCAGATAGGAGAGGTGCTGGTCGGATTGATATATGTTTTAAATTGTGTTTTTTTTTTCGTTAATTCGTTTAATTTTCCATGTTTTAAATTTATGTTTTACGGATTAATCGGATTGCCGATTATTTAAGCGAAACTTCTTTAGCGAGAGTAGTCAGAAAAAATGCTTATCAAAGTGAAACGCCCCTTTATTTATTTATTTATTTACTTATTCAGCCAGTAGTGCCAGTACACTACAGAAAAGCATGTATAAATGGTACAAAATGTACAAATACTACACATTACATATACCTAACATTAAAATCAAAACAAAACAAATTACTTAAATTTTGGACTTTAAGCTTTAAGATGGTCTTTAACGTGGTCAAACCACGCAGTCGGAGTTGTATGTGTACATTAAACGGTGTGCAAAAGCATTTAAGCCGTAGTTTCTCCTGTGATACCTTTCGTGAAATAATTGTATTTGTCTAGTGTTTCTACCGGGAATTGAAAATAATATTAAATTCAACAGACTGCTACAATTTATGTACCCATTTACCAATTTATACAGAAACAACACATGCACGTTCCTTCGCCGAGTCTGCAAGCTCTGAAAACTGCCGAGCAAAAGTCTTGCCACATAGGGCACATTTTGATACGGAAAGTTGCAACACGTCTTTCTTCTTGAAGTTAAAAGTAAAGATTTTCTTTTTTCAATTAAAAGGAAACCTAGCCCCGGAGAGTCGTGTTATAAATGCCCGGTCCCGGTAGTGGGGTCGTTAGAGCGTCGCCAGTTCTGTCCAACTAAACTGAAAAAGCTCCGCTGGTGTTGTGCAGGGTGGCTAGGCTGGCTTATTAAATCAAAAATTACTCAAGCTTAACTTAACAAGAAAACAATCTAAAATTTAAGGAACAATATATTTTCTACTAAGTACTTTTTTTTTAAATAAACAATTTACAGTAAAATTTGCAATTTTAAAGACCAAGGAATGTCGGAGGGCTATTAAAGAAATTGATAAATAGAGTACAATATGGAGATTGTACGGAGACCAATTCTGTTGTTAACGATACTGTATACCTTACAACTAAGTGCACTAAATACTACAAACCGAGGTGATCACTTTGATGAACTAATACTAGGTACTAAGGTAATTAAACATGTGTAGTTCCCATAAAAGGGGATGGTTATTCTTTGAATAAAGAAAACTTATTTTGCCTATGTTGGGAGTTTTACTGCTAACTGGTTTCCCAGTGTTTTTATTGAAAATACATCTTAACATCTATTAGCAACATTCTAGATTTCGAAATTCACTAGATAAATAATCTTCAGTAATCTTTCATTATTATTATTTTTTTTTTCTTATTTGGTTTTATAATACTTTTATTAACTTTCCGAACATTTTTTTACGTTTTCATCAATTTTTCCCCATTTTAAATTTTTTTTTATAATGCATTTTTTCTTCCCATTTTTGCCATCCCCGACCTTGTAGGTGGACTCCTTTGCCTTTTATTCACCGAAAACCTCGTTTCTCTAACTTTTTTAACTATTATTATTTTCTTGTTTTATTTTATAATACTTTTACTAACTTTCCGAAGTATTTGTTACGTTTTCTTCAATTCTTTCCCATTTTTTCGATAATTTTTGGGTATCCAAGGAGGTTGCAGAAATATCCTCAAAAAACGTTTTTTTCCCCCGAAATACCATAAAAATTTCGACCCCGTCGCTCTTCTTGTTCTCCCGAAATTATTTGTTTTTTCTTCTCCCCCACGTCTGGCCGAATCCTCATTTTACCCCGGCAAATGGCCTGAAAAATTCAACCCTCTAGCTATACTGGAACATGCTTTATTGAAGGGGCGTTTCACTTTGATAAGCTTTTTTTCTGACTTTACCCTCGCTAAAGAAATTTCCCATCAAAATATTTTTGTTAAAAAAAAAATACTTTTTAAAATATAGGGGCGGCATTTTTATGCTTGCACAAAGGCGGCAGAGGTGCTAAGAACGGCCCTGGTCTACACAAATTGTGGACCAGCAGTTGGTGGGTACTCTTATGACATGTCAACTAATTTAGGGAATCTGTGTATAACTCAGACTGAAATGTATGACTACATTTTAAAATTAAAAAATAATTTAGGAACGAGGCGAGATGATATGATGATTTTATAACTTTTCTCTAAATCAAGGTGTATTGCCCACCAAATGAAAATCCCGTCATATAACCCCCATTTTTAAAAATGGTGATAGGTCTGATGCGAAAAGCTATTTGTAGAGCAATATCCATAATTTCGATCCCGTCTAAAGTATTTGAGTGCATTATAGCTGACAAAATTACTCCTTTATTCAAAAATATTATTTCTATTCACCAACTTGGTTTCACAAAGGGGCGCTCTACGCTGACAAATCTTTTAATATATGAAAAGCACTTGACAGAGGCCTTGGAGAGTCGTGCCCAAATGGATGTTTACACTGACTTCTCCAAGGCCTTTGACAGGGTGGATCATGGCATCTCCTTGTGGCAAAGCTTCAGGCCTTAGCAATTCATTAAATTTTTTTAACTGGTCTAAAAGTACGTACAAGCTGTGAAAATTAAAAATTATTTGTCCTCAGAAATAGAGATTAATTCGGATGTACCTCAGGGTGGACATCTGTCAACATTATTTTTCAATATATTTGTAAATGATATCTGAACATCTATTGAAAATTCACTCTGTCTGACTTATGTTGATGATGGACAGTTTTATAAGAGGACCAAGTCTTTCCAGCAATGCCATGATTTTCAACTTGATATAAATAACTTTGCACTATGGTGCCAACAAAATAAGTTAAACCTAAATGTAGCCAAATGTAAAATAATTTCATTCTCAAAAATAAAAAATCCAGTTCTCTTTAACTGCAGTATCAACAACTGGCAAGTGGCTCGCGAATTTGTTATTAAAGACTTAGGTGTTCGGTTTGATCAAGAATTAACTTTCGGTCATCACATAAGTGTGACATCAAATAGAGCGCTGAAACTTTTGGGATTTGTGTACAGGTCACTTAAAGATTTTAACTACATAAATATTCTTACAAACGTCTACTGTTCAGTTGTCAGGTCTTTGCTGGAGTATGCATGCATTATATGGGCACCATCAGACCTGTCATTCGGAGATTGAAAGAGTACAGAGAAAGTTTCTGCGGCTCATAGCATTTAAAATGAATATTCCAAGGAATGAAATTAATTATATAGGTTTACAAAGACTATTGAACCTTAATTTACTAAGTAAAAGAAGAGAAAACTACGATGTGTGCCTTATGCACCGAATTTTAAATGGGAAAATTGACTCTGCTGAATTGATACCATCTTTTAGGCTGAAAGCAACAAGAAGACTGCGTCATAATGACCTTTTTCTGGTTGATTTGCATAGCACTAATTATGGCCATTTCAGCCCTCTTAGTAGAATGGCCAGGGCTGCAAACAAGCTGCCAGACAATATAGATTTATTCTCGATCAGCTATAATAGTCTGAAATATTTGTTGAATAAATTTTAACCCCATTTTAAGTGTTACGTCCTATAATTGTGTTTGGTAATTTTATAATCGTTGTAACTTTGACAATGTTAGTCAAATAGTGTACTCCTGTGCAATGTTCTGTATTTAATTATAAAAACTTACTTAGCTTATAGGGTATCTTTGTAAATGAATTGTTTCGTGAATAAATAAACGAACAAACAAACAAACGGGTACCACATGAATGCAGGATGGTGGTGAACCATGTATGGTTCACCACCAGATATGTTATTAAATTGTTTAATTCAATGAAAAATTTCAAGTATATATTCTGACATAACGCTTCGTATATATTTGACAGTTGCTAAGATATCTGAGCTGAATATCGTAATTTTACCTACTTTTGAAGGAGATACTAAACGGTTTAACTGTGCAATGGTTTACAATTTCCTTGAGCATTTCATAAATTATCGTTTAACAGCATATTCCGATTTAATAGGAAGTTATATATTTGGAAATGTTCGATATTTTCTAAACTAGAAGTTAGTGTCCATACGATAGTCAATGAAAAGTTTGAAATCGTCAATCCCTTTAAATTATCCAACCCTCTAAAGTGAGTATCGTTACAAATTTTATAAGAATTCCTTAAATGTTTTTAAAGATTACAATATAAGTATCGAATATTTTAGAGAAAAAAAAAATTATTTGTCTAGTTAACAGGAACCTGTTATGTCCTATATTTTGTTGTGGGCAAATATTTGCCTTTTACTGCACTTAAATCTGTAAGGATAAGACCTCTTCGGTTCAGGTCCTTCTGTATAAATTCGCTCTGGTCTAATTTATTGATTCCGACGCAGCTAAAACGGTAAACTTTTTTTAGGATGAATTCTTGGCTAAACTCAAGAAAGAAAGGAACGCGGTATTTGAAGAAAAAAATCGAGAATTTGAAAAAATGCTTGCCGAAGAAAGACGGAAGTTGTTAGCCGAAAGAAAGCAGTCACGTAAAGAAGCCAGAAGAATTCAGTGGCTTAAGGAAAAGGAAGAGGAGGAGCAACGTAAACGAGAGTACGTATTTTTTTCTTAATTACGGGTTAATGTTTCTAATAATTAAATAGCCTTCCCTTGTGTTTGGGTCTACTAGGCCAGACACAAACATCCAATCGAGCTACGGTTTGTTCCACCTACCTTTAACCTGGTTTGCCGATGTTGGAACCTCTAAGTGATGCTGACTTTTTTATAATTTTAGCTTTCCTGGATTTTTTTGTGTTTTGACTTCTATTCATTTCATTCCAGGAAATAATTTCTTTTCTGGAGGGGTTATATTGTGATTGGTACATACACACCGGTTTTATCGATGATTATTAATTACATATTTGGGCCATACTTTTAAATTGCACAAAATGTCGAATGTTTTTCCCCACTTTACACATACGACATTCATTTGATATAGTATGTTTAATATAATATCACTTTAATGGGAGAAGGGTTTGGTTTGATCATTTTGGTTAAAGGTAACCAAAGTTCATTTAATATTTTTATATGTATTTGGATGTATAATGATAAGTAGGTCTAATATTTCAATGTTACTTTAATTCCTGAAGATAGAATTTTACCAAAACGAGCAAAGTATTCCTATATTTCGATCAGAAATAAATAACTTAAAAATACGGCTCTTTTCTTAGACGTGAAGAAAAAGAGCGTATCGCACGTGAAGAGAAAGAGCGTCTAGACCGTTTGGAACGCGAAAGAATTGAGCTAGAAGAAAAGGAAGAAATGTTAAAACGTGTGGCTGCCAAACAAAAAGCCAGGGAAGAAGAACTCGGTAAGTATTTGCAAATTGTATGATTCAAAAGCTCATTTTGTAAAATATTCAGCAATCACAGTGGAATTTTAATTATAGAAAAATATGTGACTGAGGTACGAAATATTAGTCAGTTTTGTCTGAAGATGACAATATTCAATATGATAAATTTATAAATGTAATCTGATCACAATTGTTACAAATATAAATCAAAATGGTGCCAACAAAGATCAAATCCAATTATAGAAGACTAAACAAATATCCTGATAGCCTAAATCAAATATAGGTGTTTTATTCCATTGTTTAACCTTTATAAACTCCGTAATTCTATGACACCAATACAGATTTTCTTCTTAAAATACCGGTACTGCAATAGTCAACTTAATTCATTTGCTATATTTAGTAGCATCTTCTATCGTCATATAAAATATTATTCCAGATTTTCTAACAATTTCGAGACTGCAGTTAAAAACCAGTTATTGAAATAATAATTGCAGGCTTTGTTTTACTTTCTGACATTTTTATTTTATCATTAAAACACATATTTTTTATTGGTATTTTTTCTTTTCTCAGTTTTTATTTATTTATTTATTTATTAAAGCCTTTATTTTGGTAGTTACATAAAAATGTAAATACTTACATACATTTACTTAGACCTATTACCAAACATGGGGAAGCTCACAGTAGTTTGTGCTCTTACACTTGCCCACGGGTACACTTACATATACATATATAACTTAAATTTAAATTAGACATAATTGACAATAAATAATAATATTACCAACAACAATAATAATGATACAATATAATATAATACAACATCATATAATATAATATAAGGCATCAGTCTAAATAGGGTGTACATATGACATATTATGGTTTCATTTTTTGCAAGATCAGGATAAGTAACATAATTGAAATATATTCATAAACTCGGCCATGGCAGAAGAGTAGCAACAAAAGAGACAATACCCTCAAAGCTTGTTCTCTCTCAGAAGCTGTTTAAAAAGTTGCAGATTCAAAACCTTTAGATTGTCAGGTACTTTGTTGTACATTTGTGCTATATTGTAGCTAAAAAAGCGTTCAAATGGTGCAGTTCTGTGGATTGGAAGATTCAGCCGTTTATTGAACCTGGTATTTCGATCATACACGTCAGTTCCTAATACAATTTTATTGAAAATATAGCCCGGCCTCTTGGTCAATAATATTTTATTTATTTATTTATTTATTTATTTAGTACACTACCCAGACAGAAACTTCCAATTACAGGGTAGCAACATACAAATAACAGAAATAACATTATTCAAATAATACAAAATGAAATAACCAAACTAAACCTAACCTAAACTATGCTAACCTTACGCACAAGACGACAACGACTTATAAATAAAAAATATACTATCCATTAACCAACAGTTAAATATACTTTTTCAATTGTTGTACAGTACAGAAAAATATGTCAATATGGTGCTTATATTTTTCATAATCATTGCACATGACATAGAGCGGTGAATACAATAATAAATTTGTTCGAGGAACAGGTAAATAAAAAAAGGAATGATTAATGCGAGCCTGCAGGGATGGCACTCGAAACTTAACTCTAGGCAATATTTCTGGACAGTCCAATTTACCGTTTAACAGCTTATACAAGAACAAAACTGCAGCAAATTCTCTACGTTTCACTAAACTGGATATGTTAAATCTGCTTAACAGAACATCATTTGGAAAGCCAATCTCTGGATAGGCACCATCCGACTTAAACCAAAGGTATTTAACAAAACGCCTCTGGATTCTTTCAATCGCGTCAGAATGAACTTCATAAGCAGGGTACCAAATAAGTGATCCATATTCCAGCTTACATCGCACGAATGCATTAAACAATACAATCAGAGTATTCATGTTAACAAAATCCTTAGAGTTTCGCAAGATAAAGCCCAAATTTCTGTAAGAGCTTAAAATTAGCTCATTGATGTGATTGACAAAAGATAACTTTGTGTCAAAAGTAATACCCAGATCTTTAAATTGAGAACACCTCAACAAAACAGTCCGATTTATAGTGTATGCAAAGTAAGTTGGCGCAGTTCTACGAGTAAATGATAAGCCAAAGCACTTGTTTATATTAAGGTGTAAATTGTTTGAATCACACCATCGACCCAATGAGACCATATCCTCTTGAAGGTAAAGGCAATCCTGTAGCGAGTCAACCCTACGAAATATCTTTAAGTCATCAGCATAAAGAAGCGAAGGTGATTTAATATTATCTATGGTGTCATTTATAAAAATATTAAAAAACAAGGGGCCAAGGACTGAACCCTGAGGCACCCCAGAGGTGGCATTAATAAAGACAGACTCGAAACCACGATACTTTACCGACAATTGCCTGTCAATTAGATATGAATTTAAAAAAATTATAAAATTATTACTTAGCCCACAATCAAACAACTTTCTGAGCAGAATACCATGGTCGAGCCTATCAAATGCTTTAGAAAAATCTGTGTAGATAACGTCAACTTGACTTCCGCTATCCAGACTCTCCGAGATAAACTGAGTTAACGTGGTCAAATTCGTAATAGTAGAGCGTCCTGGAAAAAAACCATGTTGTTCAGGAATAATTTTTAATTTGACATGACTAAAGATGATTTCATGCAATACAGTCTCAAAAACTTTCGAAAAATTGTTTAATATTACTACCGGTCTGTAATTTTCAACTATATATTTATCACCCTTCTTAAATACGGGACATATTCTGGATTTTTTCAAGCTTTTTGGAAAGGATAAAGACTTTATAGACAAATTAAAAAGATCAGTAAGTGGCTTCGCAAAAATCGCCGCACAGTCCCTAATGAAGAAAGCCGGAATACCATCAGGACCCGCCGTAGACCTTGGTTTCAACCTTTTTAGTGCCCGCGTCACATCTTCCTCCCCGACTTCCGAAATAACAAGTGTAGGCGAATTACTTAAACCATTATGATCACCTATCCGAAATGTCGAGGAGTCCGCATAAGCCGAACGAAAGAACTCTGCAAACGCGTTAACGATATCTTGGGGGCTATTTAGAATTACATTTTTAAAATTCATATTATTTGGAATACTAGTAGAATTCTTTTTAGAATGTAAAAAAGACCAAAATTTATTAGGATTGTGAGAAAAGTCGCGTTCAGCTTCCCTTACATATTTTTTATAAGCCACATCGATATCAATTTTAACTTTCTTGCGCAAATTTTTAAACTCGATAAAATCATTTAGATTTCTGAATCGTCTATACTTATTCCAAAACTTATTTTTTTTCTTAATATTACGAATTATTGAAGCGTTATACCACTGAGGATACTTATTATTTTTTGGTCGTGTAATAGGTACATTATTTGCAATAATATTGTTTAAAACTGAATAAAACCTATCGCAAGCATCATCAACAGAGCCTGAAGTACGCACAAAAGAGAAGTCAGCTTTCAGCATATCATTATATAAAGATGGAAAATTCGAACTTCTAAAATTAAATTTTGGCACATTATTAACCTGAAACTTGTCATTCTGACGATTAATTGAAAGTGATATCTCTAAAGCAGGATGATGGCCATCCAAAGAAATCAACGCATTTTCCGCTCTATTGACACATATTAAACCCCTACTAAACACCAAATCAAGTAAACGGTCATGTTCGTTACGAACGAAATTATACTGTTCCAAACACATGAATTCACAAAAGTTTAATAAAACATCAATGTAATTATCGTGATAAGACTTATCATGTACAAAATTTACGTATTTGGGGAGATTAAAATCACCTAAAATGATTAACTCATCATTATTAGTGAAATAATTAGAATTTAGCATTTCTTCACCAAGCCTATCGTAGACCTGAGGAGCCAGATTGGGAGGAATATACATAAGGATAATACAAACTGCACGATGCTCTATAGATAATCTAATGCTCACCACATCCACTCTTGGATCCGAAAAAGAAAAATCAATAGGGACAGCACTATAAGCTTTATTTAATGCCAACAGTACTCCACCACCTCTAGTAGTATTAGTCAATGCAAAATTACGATCAGACCTAAAAATGTTATATTCACAACTAAAAATTTCCGTATTGTATATACCAGGATCAAGCCAAGTTTCAGACAGAGCTATCAATTCAAAAGAACATAAATAGGAAGCCTTGTATAATTCATGAGTTTTTGTTCTCAGTCCGCGCACATTCTGATAATATATTGAAAACACTGAAGGTGTCTCAGATGGCTTGAAAGCTCTGCCTGGAATGACAGCCTGCAAACTCGCACTATATTCTAGTTGCTATGCAGTAGACAACAGTGTATTCCTATACATATCCCACTTTTTCTTATAAATAGGACATTTACTACAATCCCAAGCAGCATGTTCAACATTTGACTTTACCTTAGCATTAAGACAATTTATACATTTTAAATTATTTGACGTACACTCAGACATATTATGATCAAGAGAACACTTAGGACACTGTCGGGTTACCGCTTTACAATTTTTAGAATAGTGATTTAGACCGCTGCATTTAAAACACATTTTTAACTCTATGGCATCATAAACAATACAAGAATCATAATCAACAATCAATCGGCGACCTTTTAGAATTTTACCATAGGAAGTTGGATCTACATCCAATATTGCTTGATACACATTATCTCGCTTCTTTGTAGGCCATATCCTCAACACGCTGCACTCAGTAACGCCATCGAAAACATCATTTTGCAGCCTGAGCTTTGTTAGGAGTTCATCTTGCCCAATTTCACCATTCAACCCCACAATCTTTAACCTTGGATTTCTGTTTTTGACATCCTTAACCTCATAGGAGTCTGACATCATGCTTTGTGGTATAAACACAAAGCATGAAGTTTTCGTCTATTTTTCATTGTAAGCCAGCCCAGTTCATCTATTTTGTGCGAGATATGATCAAATTTTTTAAGACCATAAATAAATCTTGCACATGCATTTTGAATTTTTTTGGAGGTGTCAACATCAAGACATGGCCCATATACAGGTGAGCAATAATTGAATTGGGAAAGCACCAACGTTTCACATCACATGACTTTTGATTTTTGGGTTAAATAATAACGATGTGGGTACAAAAGTCTAAGGGCTCTATATGCCTTCTGTACACTCCTATCTGTATGCTGATGATACCTAAATGAGCTGTCCATAATTATACCAGTATTCTTAGCACTTTCGACTACATTGATATTTTCATTATTTATATTAATATTATAGTTCGCCCAGCCGTTGTTGACCCTCGAAATGATGCAATTGCATGCGTTTCGAGGGTCAACAACGGCTGGGCGAACTATAATACTGTTCTTGAAAAGTGAACGATCTTTGTTTTTTCCAAATAGAAGGACAGTTGATTTAGTTGGATTAAGTTTTAAGGAATGTTTTAAAGAAACAGAAGAGAGAATGTATAAATCCTGATTTATATTTTCGACTGCTATATTTGTCATGGATTTTTCAAAACTCTTATATATTTGGGTGTCGTCAACATACATATGAATCTCATAGTTCGTCACATACGCATAAAATGCACTGGTATATAAAGTAAAAAGCACTGGAGAGAGGATTGAACGCTGGGGGACGCCCGAAATATTTGACCTACTGCACGAAACCCTGGCGAACACTGTGTTTTATTTCCAAGTTAAGATTCAAACAGTTTTATACCATCGCCATTTACACCAATGCACTGCAATACAGCCAGCAAAATCTTGCAATCCAAAGTGTCAAAGGCCTTGCTGTAATCCAAGAGAACCATAGCAGTTAATTTAGCCTGATCAGTAGCCCTGGCAATGTCATCGGTAATGTTCAGCAACGCCGTGGTACAGCCATGGTCCGAACGAAACCCTGATTGGGTGGGAGGTAAAACGTAGGCAGGAAGAATGCTAATTGGCCTTAATTCTGCAACATTCCTATGATCTTGTACTTTAGGGATTGGAGTAACCAGGGCATTCTTCCATGCATCCGGAAAGATTACCTAAAAATACCGTATTAATAATATTAACCAAGAAAGGCAAAATATAAGGACAACAAATCTTAATGAATAACATTGAAATAGGATCAGATCCAACAGAACAATTATTCAAGCTAGAGTAATCTCTAGCTTGTACCTCATCAGAAGACACAAGCTTAAATGCAAATTCAGAATCTATCATTTTGTTGTTTTTTTCACCACCATTAATACCCTGACCTGCCCTTGGTACACTATCAATAAAAAAGTTGTTAATTATATTCGGATCCTGAAAACGATCTGAAGTTATTTTGTTCTTAGAGACTTTAACTTTCAATGATTTAAGTTACCTCCATATCTGTCTGTCTGTTTTAAGAGGCATGTGTTTGTTTAATAAATTCGCTAGGCTGAAATTCAAATGATTCAATTTTAAATTAACATCGTTCATAAAAAGCAGACTATGCAAAGGAAGCTGTCCCAACTCTGTTGTAAAGATGTCCTGATCAAAACTTTTAAAGTCTCGGTAGGTATAAAAGAAAGGTATGGACTTTGGTTTCTCATAGCTCAACAAACAAAAAATCATGCGATGATCAGATATAACAACATTCTTTACACCGCTGTTCCTGATTTGTTACGATTATTTGTTATAATTAGGTCAATAATGGTTGACGTGTCTTGAGTGCACCTCGTGGGTGTATTAATTAATTGGTGACAATTCAAACTTTCCAATATATTCAAGAAATATTGGGTTGCTAGAGAGCATATCCAGATTAAAATTGCCCAAACATACAATGTCATCACAGACCTGCATGCAGCTCGACATTGACTCCTCCACGACATCCACAAATTGCTTATAACTTAAATTAGGTGGCCTATAACAGACTCTTACAGTAATTTTACATTTTTTAGCTTTACCGAGATCCAAAGTTGTTCAACTGTATTAGGAGTGTCAATAATTGTGTAGGTTAATTTATTTATTCAGTTACACGGCAAGCCATTTACAATTATATATAGCAACCTCTCCTTCCCTCCCATCCCCTGTCTGTCTGATCTTACCAACATCATCATCAATTTGCAGTGCATTGTCATCCGATAAAGCAAATATATCATAGTTCGATTACCGAACCTTAAATTGATTAAGCTTTGGAAGCAAGGATCTTATATATAAATGAGCCAGAGCAACTTTGGCCCGCATTCTTAGTTTTGATTGAGCTGCAAAATATATTAAGTTTATAATTGCGGGTACCAATAATAATTATTTATGATCATACCAAACATGTGCCCTAAAATGTGTTATTTTAGACAACTAATACAATAGATAACAAAAATGCAAAAGCAAATAAACAGTAAAATCTTATAATTCTATCTTTTTAATACACCTTCATTGGATACAAAATAAACAAATCAAATACAAAAAAACAATTATTGATAAGCAGAGCATTGGACAGAAAACATCCCAGTCCTATAAATATGCAAATACCTTATTTCATTTACAGGGTCTCTATTAGGTTATGAACCCATAATTATAAGATGGATTAAAATAGAAACGAAAAAAAATCAGCGTTTGTTATAAATTTTAGAACAATATTAAACACAGTAACAAGCACAAATGTTAGTCTTTATAAGAGTATTATTTTTTATTACAGCATCAAATTTGTTTTTTTTAGCAATAATTAAATATTTTCTCGACTTTCTGCTTTTCCTAATCCTCTGGTATCAGGTCTTTAGTTACACCAATTCCGGTACCTTTAAATTTATTTGCGTTTGCCAGTATTTCGTACCTTAGTTGGGAGTGAACAAACTCAAAATTAATGGGGCGATATTTTCCTTCGGTGACTTTTCCAATTCTAAAAATATCTCTGACGTCCGAATAGTTACACTCGATGCCAAGTTTGGAGGAGATTATATCTAAAATCACGGTTGTGTCGTCAACTTTGTGACCTTTCTCTTCAATTCCAAAAAATATCAAGTTATACTTCCTTAGTTTTCGTTCACTTGCTAATAGTCTTGACTTTAGTTTATCATTCTCCTGCTCTAGTAATGAATTTTTTGTTTGCAAATCTTTTATTTCCTGTTATTGTAGTTATTTTTTCGGTAACCTTAAGATATTAGCACTTCTGTTTCTTCGGTCTTGTTTAAAACCGTTTATAGTAGATCAAAAATTTGCCCATTAGAAGGCTCTCCCATTATCCAGATTTTTTGTGTACCGTGTACAGATTTATTTATTTACCTGATCTCAGCAGCGCAC
Organism: Pissodes strobi; assembly: GCA_016904865.1. Taxonomy (NCBI): domain Eukaryota; kingdom Metazoa; phylum Arthropoda; class Insecta; order Coleoptera; family Curculionidae; genus Pissodes; species Pissodes strobi. Next base: position 36,017 of record JAEQML010054059.1, read on the forward strand.
AATAGAATTGAATGTTTATGTTTATTTATTGTTGTTTATTGTTTGGCAGATACCGATCCTATTGTCACGGCATATGTAACAACATGTGCCGTGCTATTGTTTCACACACTTTTTTGATTTCGGCCGATCTGCGAGCGTAAAACGAATGCGCTAACGGTCGTATGATGTAACTTGCACTTTAAGCTTGCCGATTTTTTTAGTCACTTTTAACCGCAAATACTTTTAATTTTATAAGAGAAATAGATACGTGTGTTGTACGTCTTTAAATACGGGTACTGCAATAGTCAACTTTAATTGATTTGCTATATTTAGTAGCATCTTCTATCGTCATATAAAATATTATTCCAGATTTTCTAACAATGTCGAGGCTGCAGTTAAAAACCAATAATTGAAGTATTTACAGGCTTTGTTTTACTTTCTGACATTTTTATTTTATCATTAAAACACGTATTTTTTATTTGGTTTGTTGCTTCTTTTTTCAGTTCACATCTAATATAGATTAAATGTCTTCTATATTGTTGTGGATGATCTTTTATCTTTTTCTCCATCACAGTCAGATTTTTTTCAATATAGCAGCCCTTCGGTCCTGGTCTCAGAGTGTAAATTGTATAAGTGCTAATTAAGTAACTAACGAAGCTGAAAAAACTGAAATTACTTGACGTTTCGAGGAACAAATCTGCCTCCGTTATCAAAAGCGGGAAGTTTAAAAATAAGAATGACTGTAAATACAGTATAAACGTTCAAAATAGCAAAACACTAAAAAGTTCATGCACTTTGTTATGTTTTGAATGACAAAATACACTGGCTGTTTTGCTATTCTGAACGTTTTCATGCATTTCTAAACACATTCAGTTTTAGATTTCTCGGTTTTGACAACAAGGACGGATATTTTATTAAAGCATGACGTATTTTCAGGTTTTTTTTAGCTTCGTCAGGGTCACTTGATCATCTCGTGCATTTTACATCCTAGGACCAGGGCCAAAGAGGTCCTGTATTGAAAATTCCAATAAATGGTGGTGATGAAAAAGGTTATAACTTTTACAACACTGCAGCACGTTTTTCCTATTAAAGTTCTCAAGCAAGTGAAGATTTTAATAAAAACAAGCCTAACACCGGAGAGTCATGTTCGCAATGCCTCGCTCCGGGAGTGGAGTCGTAGAGCGCCACCAGTTCTTCCGAACTAAACTGGAAAAGCTCCGCTGGTGTTGTACGGGGTTGTTAGGCACGCTTATCAAACAAGGAAACCCAATCTTAACAAGAATACACAATCTAAATTTACGGATCAATTTAATAGCTTCTAGGTTTTTTCTCAGTAGCAACTAGCAACAATCCTACAGTAAAATTTTAGAATTGAAAGGCAAAGGAATGTCAAAAGATTATTAAGTAATTAATAATTAGGGTACAATATGATTGTACGGAGACCAATTCTGTTGTTAACTGGGTACTGTATGCCTTAAACCTAAATGCTCTAAACACTACAGTCCGAAGTGATCACTTTGGTTTACCCAGGCTTAATACATATACGTATGCGTGCGCTGGTAGCTGCACCAATTATAAATGTAGCGACTATAATATGTATTGATGAAGGCCACATTAATTAATAATCAGTCGACCTGATAAACGAATTAATAAATGAAGAATAAAATTATTGAAAGCTATCTTAATGCTTGGCTGTCAATGCTTGATTTATTTATAGATTAAAAGCGATTATAACAATCGGTCAGAAAAATAAATGAATAAGTAAAATTAATCTATCTCAAAGCTTGCCTAAAGCTTGGTCGACAAGACTAAAATGATTAAATAAACTTAAGCTTCTGTATGATACCCTTTAGATCCGTCGTCGAGCTCAGTAGTGGAGGTAGGAAGTACCTGTGGTATAGGCGCCGGGCACCAGTAGCAAATCCCAAGTACTGCTACTCGATGGCCCCAAGGGTAGAACTACCAGAGAACTTGTAGCTCGGAGATAAAATCTGTAGCCCGGTGATAGAACCCTGTAATAATCCAATACGAATTAGACGAAGCCCCCTTACATCAAGGAAAAAACTATGGCCCCCCTTGCATAAATATATTTTCTTTATAAAACAAATCCCCCCAAAAATTATCAATGGATTTTCAATGATCATCAGCAAATAAAAGAGATACTAAGGTACAGACAATTTGAATATAAAAAAGATATAGGTATGAATATGAATCACCCAAAAAAAAATATAAACTTCCCCATATGATGAAAACTAAAGTCACATTAAAATAAAAATTCAGATATGATAAAAGGGAATTGATAAAATAACTCATGGAATGCAAAGCAAATGTTGGTCAATGTAAAGAAAAGGTTAACACAGATAAGGCAATTAAATCGTTAATTTAGACAAAACTGCAATAATTACCTGGCTTGTGTTGGAGGGTTGCTGGAGAATCGACGGTCTCGATCTTGTACGATGAGCTCGGAAAGCCTCTAGAAATAAGGAAAAATAGCCCTTAGCATCATGGTGTCCACGTGTTTCACAAGCAATAGAAAAAATTAATTCCAGGAGAAGCTTACTTAGCCTGTAGTGTTTAAATCTCGATAAATCAGTCGTGTCAAAACGTAAACCTGAAACTCAACACAATATCCCCAAGAAGGGTGATATATACTAAAAGCTGAGCCACTATGACTGCACTAAAGCATAAACCTTCCTTTATCACCGAAGGGTATTTGTAGAAGAACGAGATCATCATCGGTTTCAGTCAATTTGCCTTTTTCCACTTCCACGGAATTAGAGAACTAACGTCAGATCAGAAAAAAAAGATAGGGCCGTGGAATGCTTCAGAAATCGATACGAGGAGTAATTCTAAGATAATAAACGACTTAGTTCTCGTTTATTATGGTTGTAATACGACAGAGGAAGCCACAATTAATGAGCTGAAATTAAATTGTTCAAAAAATTATAAAGTCTTAAAAATCTAAATCGACAGCAGCAATTATGGGAAATAGCC
>MU190992.1:0-27624 GCA_016904865.1 Pissodes strobi
AAAAGATTAATAAAAAGATAATAATATAAAATAATACAACATTAATTAGACAAGTGAGTTAAATTCAAACATCATTCTCTAAATTGAAGGAGATACAAAAATTAATAATAATAATAATAATAATAATAACATATATTAAAAACATCAACTGATAATTTTAAAATGCAAAACAAATAGGTAGTAAGATAAAATATAAATTTTTGGATTATAAACATTACATACATCTTTCTAACAAAAATATAACAATAATAAATAGTGTGTATTTCTAAAAAAAAATAATAACAAAAACATATCAAATAATACAACATTAATTAGATAAGCATAAAATCAAATATCATTCTCTAGATTGAAGAAGATAGGTATCTCTACAAATTAATAATAATAATAACAGATAATTATTAAGAACACCAATTAATAATTTTAAAATGCAAAACAAGTAGGTAATAAGATAAAATATATTTTTTTTGCGTTATAAAAACTACGTAAGTACTTCTTTCTTTCAACAAAATAACAATAATAAATAAAGTGCATTTCTAAAAAATTAACAAAAAACATTAATATCAAATTATACAACATAATTAGACATGCAGGTAATAAAATCAAATACCATTCTCTAGACTGATACAAATTTATAATAATAACAATAATAATATTAAAAACATAAATTGATAATTTTAAAACACAAGACAAGTAGATAATAAGATAAAATAGCATTTTTCAGTATTATAAAACGTACCCCTGACCAAAAGTAATAATAAATTACGTTTATTTGTAAAAGAATAAGTAATAATAACAAATAATATAAAATAATGACAGCATTGATTAATACCATTAAATTAAAGAAAATCTGCACAAAATATCATAGCAATAACAAACAATGGCAATTAATAACAGCATTAATTAATAATTGAAAAACACAAGACAAACAAGTAAAGAAATAAAATATTATTTATAATAATTATTCCAATCACGTATTGCGCTCATTCATTGTCAACACTGATTTATATTGATCTATTTCATATGGACCTCTATTGTTACGCATTGAAATAGCATCGTTTCTACGTGCATCCTGGGCGTCAAACAAATCCGAGTTAGCTCAATAAGGTTTAGATCTGTGTTGTATACGGATACATCGACGTGTCCAACGATATTGGTCATCGGTTCATTGAGTAAATGACATACTTTTTTAAACATTTATATCGAGGATTCTAACATCTGACCCTTTTCAATAAAGCGGGTGATAAAAATCGACAAGATCGAAAACTATACGTGCAAAAACGAGTGGGAACTTTCCGAAAAATAAATTTCCGGAACGGGGCTTTTGATAAAGTGCAATTTCGTCGATAATGCCGGTTGTATATTTATTAATCAAATTAGGTGATTTCGCCGATCGGGCCAAACATCACGTACGCCGAATATTTTTAGAATTTTCGCGGAAAATTAGCTTTTGCAACGGCCTACTCGGCGCGATGTGTTATGGCTGACGTCGGGTTTATTATTCGAACAGAAGAAAAAACCTGAGATTATTTTATTCGGTGATTTTGCCGAACACCTGTACACCTGTACTGTACGATGCGCTAACTTTTAGAGCATCGATTTATCTTTCGGTTTGCACTGTTGTCCTTGGGTTATATCAAAATAAAGTAACCTCAAAACGCCAATCAGGCGAATTTAATTCAGTTTATTACTCTTGGATACTGATTTTCTTATTCCTCCAACTGCGTGCATCCCGTCTACAGCAAGAAACACCTGTTCAGCTCCCCGGAGAATGATAAAAAAGGAAAGCAAAGTGCAAACAACCTGCCGTAACTTTGTCTATTTTCGGAACGCGCCTTATTTGTCAAAAGCGCGTCAAAACAAACGATCTCCGAGCAACAATTAGCGTCGTTATGGCAACGCAATTGTACGAAATACGAAGGAAAACAATTGAGTGCGTTCCGCTGTATAAGGTAACTTGATCTCCGATTATAGCACACGGTGTGGTGCCGAGCAGTCTAGAAGTGCTGTAAATCGTATATGGCACTTAATAAATACTGAGGTTGGTTTGATTGGGGGCCTAGTGTTGTTAGAAGGATATAAGTACGAAGCTGCTAAACAAGAAAACTAGGTACTTGAGTATTTCTGCAATATTTTTTCAGTAATAATTTGTTGATATTCGCTTGGGACATAGTATAATGTAGAGCTAGAGAACGGCCTCCGAGTTCTCCAGACTTATTTCATATTATAGATTATTAGAGATTCCTACTAAAAAATTAAGTAAATCATCTTATTGATTTATATATAAAACTCGATATAAAACTATTGAACCTGATAGCACCTTGGCAGTGTTTTATGTACCTACAGCTAGCAGCAAAGTAAAATTAATTTAATTGAAGAATGGCCTCCGAGATCACCAGACTTGACCTGTTTGATTCTTATTTCATTTACATGACAGTGCTTCCTGATTGTAAAATATGAGGGGATCGTAGTTAATTTATGAAACTATTAAATCTGGAAAACTCTAATTTAAATTTAGTAATTCGCGATATAGGTGTGTAAGAGAATTAACAAAATTGATTTATTGATGTTCGTTTGACACTTATTTAGTTGTAGACCTCCAAGAGCACCAGGTAGCGGGTAGACACTTTCTGTATTCCCGACAGAGACAGGTCTACTTCAGGGATGCGACCTTCCCAACGCGAGTCTTGAAACATCTCCCATAGCCTAAACCGGGAGGTTTTTCATCTCCTATCCTAACCAAAATGCATACATCCCTTTCCTATATCCTCCCCTTGAGGAAGGCAACGGGAAACCACCTCAAGTATTTTCTTTTTTCCCTAGTATGGCATCATGGATAAGTTCTTCTTAAATGAGTCCGGAGTTTCAAGCTCCCCGATCGGATCTCCGAGGAGAGCAAATAAGAATGGAAACATGAATAATAAAAAACTGCAAACAGAGCAAATTAAGAGAATTTGCACATGGAATGTGAAGACAATGGCCCGAGCTGGTAAAATTCAGAATGGGCTGTTGGAAATGAGAGGATTGAATATAGAGGTCATGTGAGTGGATGGGATGAGATGGCCCGGTGTACTATTCTGGAACAACTAATGGAAGGTACGAACACGGAATGGGATTGATTATCAGAAAGGATGTTGCTAGACACATGAACGAAAGAGTCATGCTCCTACAATTGAATACGTCACCAGTGAATACCAACATAATACAGGTATATGCACCTACCACTGATCACAGTGAGGAGGAAGTAGAAGAATTTTACTCTCAGATTAAAGATCTTATAAAGAAACTCCCTAATCAAGAAATTCTTATCTTAATGGGTGACTTCAATGCCAAAATAGGCAAGGGAAGAGAAGAGAAACACATTGGACCTCACGGGCTTGGAGTTAGAAACGTAAGGGGGAAACTCTCAGTGTATTTGCATCCGAACATAACTTAGCTCGTAACTTAGTAATAACAAACACCTTCTATGAGTTACCAGACAGACGACTATACACCTGGACTTCTCCCAGAGACGACGGAAAAGACCGTAACATCCGAAACCAGATAGATTATATCTTAATAAATCGAAGATATAGAAACAGCTTCACAAGCGTGAAAACATACCCGGGTGCAGACATACAGTCGGACCACAATCCACTTGTAGGACAATATAGGACAAAATTTAAGATTATACATAAAACAAAACAACCAAAATATAATCTTAGGAACTTAAGAACGACACGATAAGGAACAAAGTAAAGAAGGACATCAACGACAAATGCAGACTGATTGCGGAGGAGACTGATAACACAGAAGAACAAATAATGATACTTGCTGAAACAGCAACTAATGTCGAAGATAGGTACCTGAAGAATGATGGAGCGAAACATAAATCATGGATGACAGAAGAATTTTTGTTACTCATGGAAGAACGGAGAAAACAAAAGAACAGTTCCTCAACATACAAAAGCATACAAAGGGACATGCAGAGAAAAATTCGAGAGGCCAAGCAAAAAGAATTGGATGAGAAATGCCAAGAAATAGAAGTTTTGCAAAGCAGATTCGATGAGTTCAATGTACATAGGAAGATGATAGAAGTTACAGGAAAGTTCAAAAAGAAAAGTGTGGGAAAACTTGTAAATGATGCAGGAGAGTTGATTGTGGATAGAGAGGGTATTAAAGAAACTTGGAAGAAGTATATAGGATAGTTGTTTTTTGATGAGACAGGAGACCCAGCCCCCAATCAGGCTGAGTCCGGATCTGATATCATGAGAGAGAAAGTTAGAGCTACCATTAATACTCTAAGGGAAGGCAAGGCTCCAGGGCCGGATGGAGTACATTCGGAATTCCTCAGGCTTCTTGACGTTGAGTCCATCATATTCCTGACTGGCATTTTTAATAACATCTACAATACTGGGAACATTCCAAAAGAATGGCTTATCTCTGAATTTATAATGTTACCAAAGAAACAGGGAGCCAAAGCATGTGATGACTACAGAACAATTATTTGTCTTATGAGTCACATGCTAAAGCTGTTCCTCAAAATCATTCATCGAAGAATCTATAGGATCTGCGAGGAAAGAGTGTCACATACACAATTTGTATTTATGAAGGGCATGGGTACAAGAGATGCGCGTTTCTATCTACAAGTATTGTTCCAGCGCTGTAGGGATATGAACTGTGATATTTTTGCCTGTTTTATAGACTACCAGAAGGCATTCGATAGAATAAAACACGAAAAAATGATAGACGTCTTGATGAATACGGGGATGGATGATAAAGATCTAAGAATCATCCGAAACCTTTATTGGAACCAATCAGCTACTATTAAAATTAATATGGAAGAGCAAACCAACACAGTAAACATTCTTCGAGGAGTTAGGCAGGGCTGTATTCTGTCACTACTCACATCTAATCTCTACTCGGAGGAAATCTTTAAAGAGGCCCTTGAGAATACCGACATAGGAATTTTGCTGAATGGAGAACGAATGAACAACATCCGGTACGCAGATGATATTGTGGTTTTCACTGACAACATGAACAACTTACAAGAACTAATGAACAAAATAAAAGACGTCAGCCTCGACGTCAGCAGTAACTATGGCTTAGAAATTAACATTAGTAAAACCAAATTCATGGTAATCAGTAGAGAAACTGATGGAAGATACGGCTTAACGATCAACAACACACCAATAGACAGAGTAACACAGTTCACCTATCGGGAAAGCATGATCAATGATAATTGGGACCACTCACAGGAGATCAGGTGTAGAATAGAGAAAGCAAGAGCTGCCTTCAACCAAATGGCTAAACTGTTTAAAAGTCACAACCTCAACATCGACACCAAAATCAGACTCCCCCGATCCTATATTTTCTCGATTCTCTTCTATGGAATGGAGTCATGGACATTAACCGAGGCAACACAAAGAAGACTCGAAGCCTTCGAAATGTGGCTTTACAGGAGAATGCTGAGAATATCATGGGTGGACAGAGTGACCAACAAGGCAGTGATGGAGAGAATGAAGAAGGACTTGGAAGTAATGAACGCCATCAGGAGAAGGAAGCTTGAGTACCTCGGACATATTATGAGGGACGAAAGCAAATATCACCTTTTAAAGTCCGTTCTCCAAGGGAAAGTTAATGGCAGAAGACCACCACGAAGAAGGAGAATATCATGGCTTTAAAACTTAAGAACATGGTTCTCAAAAACTACTACCGAAGTATTTAGAGCAGCCGTGAACAAAGTCATCATATCCAGAATGATCGCCAATATTCGGAACGAATAGGCACTTGAAGAAGAAGAAGAAGATCACCAAACATGGCCTGTTTGACTTTTCGCCTAAAACAAAATACCTTTATCTAACGAGTCTAGGGAACCAACCTAGTTGACTGTTACAATGATTCAAATATATTGACGTTCGTTTGAGAGGTGTTTAGAATGCTACAGAACGGCCTCCAAGATTTCCAGAGTTGATTTGTTTGATTCTTAGTTCAAAACGAAATAAGTTTCATGACAGTGGCGAAGGGATCGTAATTCATTTCAAAAACTATTAAATCTGGAATAGATGCGTAAAAGAATTAACAAAATTGTTTTATTAATCTTCGTTTGAGGCTAATTTAGTTGTAGGCCTCCAAGATCGCCAAACTTGATCTATTGGATTTTTCACTTAAAACGAAATATGTACATCTTATTACAGTATTTTTAGAGCTTCTTGATACTAAAAATGACAAGGGATCGCATATGAGATAGCTCAGTTGTCTGAAACTATCAAATTTTAAACCAAACAAAATCAATATATTGATGTTCACTTGAGACGCACTTAGTAAACTTAAAGCCTACAGAACGGCCTCCAAGATTTCCAGACTTGACCTGTTGGACTTGGCATTCAAAATGAAGCAAATCTTATAGAACAGAGCTATTTAATCTCGAAATGTGGCAATATTCAATAAATCAGTTCGCTTGAGACTTATTTAGAAATAGAGCTACATAACAGACTCGAAGTTCTCCAGACTTGACCTGTTTAATTTTTCATTCAAAACGAAATAAATTTTATTTCAATGCTTTTTAGGACACTTATGACGAGATCGGTCAATAGTCCCATTGTCCGCTTATCTGCACATCACAACTTTTTAATCTTAAATCTTAAAGGTTTTCAATATTCCTTATGCAAAACCAAGCAATGTTCACTTGAAATGTATTTAGTTGTAGGCCTACAGCAAAATCTCCAGATTTAACCTCATTGATTTTTTATCACTACAACTAATAAATCATGAACCATGAAATTTGTCAATATTCCATATTCAAAAGCTAGTCCTAATAATTTCACTTGAGACGGCCTCCTAGATCTTCAGACTTGACCTGGTTGATTTTTTTGTCAAAACGAAATAAACGAGACAGGTATAGTGGAAAAGATTTTTAATTTAATGTCTGCAGAGAAAAAAATCTTTTGGTCAAATATTCGGCACACACCGCAACGCATATAACGCTTTACACTTGACTTTCTAATTAATTATTTATACATCCTGAACTATTATAATGTCTACAAACTAGCAATCTCTAGATTAGAAACGAATCCCCCAGATCAGCCAGTACAAAGTATACAATTAAATTAATTATCACACTCCTGCGTCAAATTAAATGAGAGATATTTATAGAACGGAATATGTTTATAATTAAAAAAAAGGTGTTTAAATGAAGCTAAAATATGCAGCGCTTACCGTCGACTGTAATAAATTCAGTAATAATTTTAATATTTATTCTTACAATTAATTTTTTTTATTCCCGATTGCCGCGCATAGATATTGGTCGATTAATGTTCGAAATATGTCGATTGTCTTAATGTGCCGTTTACCAAGAAGCGTTTATCACGTGAGGAAGCCTCTTGTTTGGTATTGCCAAATGCCATAAAAAAATTACGTGGAAATCGAATTGGTCGATTTTATTAATGTTCACTCGAGCCGAATTTAGAAGTGGATCTACCGAATGACCGCCAAGATCTCCAGATTTGACCTGTCTTAATTTTAATTTTTTTCATTTCTTAAAGCTTGCTTCCATGACCATCTTAGCGTATTGTCTCTAAAATTATGACAATATGCGGTACGCAAAAGCTAGCAAATTCAATGTGTCAATGTTTGCCTACTTAAGACTTGCTTATAAAATAAATCTGCAGAATTGCCGCCATTATCTCCAGACATGATCAGTTTGATTTTTTAATTTCAAACGAGACGTATCGAACTAGGCAGGTCTAGCCTACTGAGTGGCCACCTAAATCTCCAGACTTGACCTGTTTAGTTTTCATGCATGCTCATTGCTCTTAGTAGAACCGAAACTATTAAATTTGGAACCATGAAACCTGTCAATATTCAATATATACAAAATTAATATTTATTTGAGAAGTATTTAGCCACCCAAATCTCCAGATTTGGTCCATGTTTTTTCATTCAAAGCTGAATAAATTTCGATAGAGTGCTTAGAGGGAGACTCTACCCTCTAAAAATAACGCGGGGTTCTTAAGAGAAGCAGAGTAATTAATTTCTTAAACTAATCTAAATCTGGAGCCGTGAAAGCTGCCAATATTCAATATACAAAAACAGAAGCTGTATAGTTAACTTAATATTTATTTGATAAGTATTTAGGGGTAGTTCTGCAACATGGCCTGCAAGATCTCCAGACTTGATATGTTTAATTTTTCATTCAAAGCTATATATGTTTCAATATAGTGTTTCTTATTGTATCCTACTGAAAAATAATAAGGAGTCCACGAAATCGTTATAATAATAATAAAAATAATCACGCATATGCATAGACATAAGTTAATAGAAAATATACTAATATAATAAAATAAATTAAAATGCTGTAAAATTGCAAAAAACAAGATAAGATTGAGGTTAAATAAAATACATTTTGAAGAAAATTCAAATTTAAGAAAATAAACTGCTTCTTGTGTTAAAAAATTATTAAAATATGCTTTGGTGTTCAATTTGTTATGATACACATAAGCTAGAAAAATCGATGTATTAATGTTCACTTGAGACGGGTCTAGAAGGTGAATCTACAGAACGGCCTCCAAGATCTCCAGACTTGACCTTTTCAATATTCATTATAAAGCTTGTTAGAGCTTCCTACTAAACGTTATTTATAATCTGAGCCATATTAGGGATGAGATTTACGTAATGGAGCCTCCAAACTTGCCTGGTTTAATTATGTAAAGCTCTTTAGAGTTTCTTATTAAAACATGCCAATATATATTAATATACCTTTAACAAATATATTTAATAAAAAGGCAATAAATAAATAAATATATATTTATTTATTCCGCTTCCCTTGGTAATTGCTCGAACATGTTTAAACCTTTCAGAACACAACTCGATGAATGTCCTAATGTTTATTAATGCGTCGACCGCTTGTTTATTGTAAATCAATTCGCTATTCAAGGAATTGCACTTGTACCCGGCAATTAATACGTTTTTACGTTGGCGTTATATGGAATTTCTCAGTGACGTGTCTTATTATTTATTTATTATCATTTCGATGTATTATCTGGTTAATAAAATTAGAATTACAAGCTCTGCTGTTTGTCATACACGAGTTGTCGAGCTGTCTCTCATTTGAAACCTGAGGCTCGTGTGATTACTTAGTCACATGGAACCTCGTATATTCTTTATAGACAAAATAAGATAATAATTACGTTACTACAGAGGCTAAACAGCAAATATCTCTGCTCATTACTAAAGCGGTCGAAAAAAATTGAAGGTGCGAAAGTGCTATTAAAATTTTATTACTTAAAAAATTAGCAGTCGTCCTTGTCTGGAATTACAAAACAGTGTCATCAACCTGTTTTTGTAACAGCCAGAGGAATTTCATGTTCTCGATTCGAACAAGAATAATTGGATTTGATTGGATTGGCTCAGTCGGTTAGTTATTTTAGAAAATTAAATATATTATGTTAGTAGTCACGTAAATATCACAAAAGGAAATCGAACGGAGATAAATCTGGCAAGCGTGGGGGCCATCCACAAGCATCTCTCCCCCAATTTACTGATTTCAACTAAATGTTTACTCTAAACTTAGATTCAGAAGTCAGATTTAGGTTCAATTTGAATAAACATATGGATTTTGGGTTTTAAGTAGGTAATCCGAAAGAATGTCGACTTTGACGTGACATACGTAAGTGAACATAACATTAAAATTATAAAATGCTTAAGCAAGATCTCTTGATATTCGACGTCTAGCGTCGATATGAGCGTTCGACCTTGTCCGTTTGTAATTTTAGACTTACCGTGTTTAAACTCATTATTTTGAGAGGATAGAAATTGTGTTTTGGAACATTAAAATTTACTATTTACTATGAAAAAGATTAAATTTAGTTCATTGTTCAAGTTGCTAAGCTACTTTTTGTATTAACGACGCAGTCACGAAATACACAAGCGTCTTGGCTCAATGTTTGAATAAAAATCTATTATATTGTTGCCAATTCGACTACATATTACATGAAGAATTTTTGAGCCGATCTCACGATATTATGTTTAAATGGTGGAGTATTTCGGACCCGGAATATAATTTTATTATTATCATTTCATATGAAGGATACCATGTGCACTTGAGATGTGTTTAGAAGTAAATCTTCAGAATGGCCTCCGAAATCTCCAGACTTGTGACCTGTTTGATTTTTCTTTTAGAACGAAATCAGTATAATTATAATTTGCAGTGTCTTTTAAAGTCTTCAAAGTAAAAGATGGATAAACGAACCTCTATGAGACCTTTCAATCTATCCCTCACAACGACTTTACTCTAAAATTATTAAACCTATGGAACCATGAGATATATTCAAAATGTAGCAAACGTACGTACGTCATATTTATTTACAAGCCGATTCATTAAATGGCCTCCAAAATCTCCAGATTTGACCTGTTCGATTTTTTCTTCAAAGCAAAATTACCTTAAATATAGTTTAGAGATTCTAAATTAATTATACACGACTACACGGACTACACCTTGAAGAGATCATTCAGTTGCCTGTTTATCTGTCCATCACAGCTCTTTATTTCTGAAACTACTATACTAGACACCTGTAGCCTGAAACGCTGAAATTTGGCAATATTCAATATACAATAGCAATTATTATCGTTCACTTGAGACGTATTTAGAAGTGGACCTAGAAAAGGGGCCACCGAGATCTCCAGACTTGATACGTTTAGTTTTTTATTTGAAACCATATCTGTTAATCAGAGCGATTTATACATGACACTCTTAAACTTGGAACGCTGAAATTTGATACTATTCGATTTATGATATTTGACGGTGGCTTAAGACATTTAGAAGCGGATCTATACAGAAGGGCCACCGATATCTCCAGATTTGATCTGTTCGATTTCTTATTTCAAATTAATTTAATTATAATGCCTTTAGAGCCGTCTACTAGCAAATCAAGGAACCCGTAAGAGATTGTTCAGTTGTCCCCGCATCTGCAAGTCACAGCATTATGCCTCTAAAACAATCAAACCTGGAACCCTGAAATGTAGCACTATTCGCTATTCAAAAGCTAAGAAAACCGCGCATTTAGAAATGAATGTTCAGGATGGCCTCCTAAATATCCAGACTTGACCTATATATTTGATTTTTCATTCGAAACGAAATTTGTTTAATTATAGTGCGTTTTAGAGCCTTTTACTAGTAAATGACGAATTACGGAAACCTTGAGAGACTCTTCAGATTGGCTGTCTGTATCTGTACACCCACGTCCCATCTATTTATCTCTAAAAATATTAAACCGGGGAAATTAAACGACTTACTTACTCAACGGCCTCCAAATTCTCCAGATTTGACCTGTTTGATTTTTTATTCACAATAAAATCAGTTAAATTGGGCCACCGAGATCTCCAGATTTGATCTGTTCGATTTCTTATTTCAAATTAATTTAATTATAATGCCTTTAGAGCAGTCTACTAGCAAATGACCAAACTCAAAAGAGATCGTTCAGTTGTCCCTACATCTGTATGTCACAGCATTTTGCCTCTAAAACAATCAAACCTGGAACCCTGAAATTTGGCAATATTCGCTATTCGCAAGCTAAGAAAACCGCGCATTTAGACATTTATGTTCAGGATCGCCTCCTAAATTTCCAGACTTGACCTATATATTTGATTTTTCATTCGAAACGGAATTTGTTTAATTATAGTGCGTTTTAGAGCTTTTACTGGTAAATGACTAATTACGGAACCCTTGAGAGACTCGTCAAGGTGGCTGCCTGTATCTGTACACCCACGTCCCATCTATTTATCTCTAAAAATATTAAGCCGGGGAAATTAAACGATTTACTTACTCAACGGCCTCCAAATTCTCCAGATTTGACCTGTTTGATTTTTTATTCACAATAAAATCAGTTTAATTATAGCGTTTTTTTTTGGTTATTAAAGTTTTTTTATACCTTTAAGAAATAGCTCGGTTGTCTGTTTATCAGAGCCATTTATATCTGACATCTGACACTATTAATTCTGATGGAGCCCTGGAATTTGATGCTTACTAATCTATATAAAAAAGCAAGCAAAATCCGTTTTTAATGGTGACTTGAGACGCATTTAGATGTGGATCTACAGAAGGGCCGCCGAGATCTCCAGATTTGATATGTTTGATTTTTTTCGTTCAGTTATCTCTGTAGGTATCTGCAGCGTTTTGTCTCTAAAACAACCAAATCTAAAACCCTGAAATTTCGCAACATTCGATATTCAAAAACTAACTAAATTACGTATTTACAAGTGAATCCTACAGACAAGCATCACTATTTTTTAACAGGTCAAGTCTGGTGGTCATGGAGGCCATTTCATAGTTCTGCCAATACTTCCATGAATAATCTCTTAAGGATTGCGTTATTATCTGTATCTGATTTCGTTTTAAATAAAAAATCAAACATATCAAATCTGGAGATCTGGGTGGCTTTTGTGTAGATAGATGCACTTCTAAATGCGTTAATGATTGATTTTGCTTTTGCATACCGAATATTACCATATTGAGTTCCAGGTTTAATCGTTTAAGAGATAAATCGCGGTGACGGGCAAATAAACAGATAATTTTTGCATTAACAATAACCCATTTTAAATATTTATTTTCTTTTCGGCCTCTTATCATTCGTACATCGACAAACATGCACGGCAAACGAAGACAACTAACAACGTGTTTGATCAACACTCGACGATAATAACCTCTGATAAAAATTGTTTCTTCACCTTCCTAAGAGGTCATCACTTAACGAATGTTTTCTTCTTCGACCGTTCGATCCATCGGTGTCATCCGTATTCTTGTCGTCCCATTTAAACACCTCGTGCTAGACAGTGACAGAACACTGCCTTCAGGGGGCTCGATTAATACGAGGGCTGGTAAACAAGTTAGCCGGCAAAAGAGTGACGACTGACGACTTTGCCTTTCGACATAATTAAACCAATTTGGTTTCGAATGGGAAATAGAATATATATGGGACAGGTTTGGAGATTTAGGAGGCCATCCTGAACATTCATTTCTAAATACGTGCTTTTCTTGGCTTTTAAATAGCGAATATTGCTAAACTTCAGGCAGGGTTTTAGGTTTGTTTGATAAAACGCTGTGACATACAAATGCAGGTGCAACTGAACGATCTCTTATGGATTCCGTTATTTGATAATAGAAGGCTCTAAAGGCACTATAATTAAACTAATTTTAAACAAAAATCAAACAGATCAAATCTGGAGATCTCGGTGGCCCTTCTGTAGATCCACTTCTAAATGCGTTTTGAGTAACCGCTAAAGTTAAATATTATATATCGAATAGTATCAAATTTCAGAGTTTGAAGTTTCTACTGTAGGTTAGTGTAGGTACAGGGGCAACCCTGTATAATTCACCAACAGTTCTACAAATATCAGGTTAAGCACTATATGAAATAAGACAAATTTGGTTTTAATTTCGCAACTCAAATTGCAAAAGGTTTCTTTCTTTCCAAACAGTAACAAGAATCACTTTATCCACTTGTGTCGTAATTAAACCCACAGCAACGAATTCAAACGAAAACACCTTCACTCTTTGACACTAGCAGTGAGCGCTTGTCAATTAATTAAATAATTTTTCTAATGCCCCTTGTAAATAGGCATGGCTTCCTTGTTACGTGTTCACCTTTAAAACACTTGCGGAGAAAGCTGACAATCGCATCTTCTTCGCTTCTGCGGCGTGGCCTGCTAGATGTGGCATTTCTGCCTTCTTCACGCAGCCACACTGTCTGGTGCGTCTGTTCGCGTAGGCAGTGCCGGCGCTACTCTGAGAATAGCGTTACGGTAACGTTTACCGGTCAACTTAGGGAGTGTTGGCGCGAGACTACTAATACTTACCGGTTGTCTTAAAATCCATAAAACTGTCAACTTTGTCGCGGTCCTAAAAATTATATTTATCTGAAAATATACCAAATTATGGGGTCAAAAATTTAGGGGCCAAGTCAAAAAATGCTTTTATTAAACGCCGATTAGCGTCAGTGAGTCTAACAGTTACAGGTGACAGCTGAAAGGAGAATTTATCAGAGGCTATTGCCTATTGAAAGTGCGTTCAGAAAAAATGAAAAGCTCTGCCTATATAAAGTGTAGGATTGTGATATTCTTACTTAAGGAATAGTTTCTGCGCAATACATACAGGGCCTTTTTGTATTTTTGAGCGCCCCAATACAACGTTAAAACTACTTGTTAGAGTTTTGGCTAATTGAACCCCCCTAATATAATATGACTTAAATCGCGAAAACGAGATGGTAAAACTCACCGCGACCCGCGAATATTTTATCCAGAAAATTGATCGAGGCCGTCGGAGTTTCAACGTTTTAACATCTGGTCAAACTTAAACGCCGAACGTTTATTTTTCCAAGATATTTAAGCATCGCTAACTGATACTGCTTTATTGCGAGCCGTACGATTACAGAACAACTTCTGGAGTTTCTGATTACTTTAAACAAATAATTTTTATTTTCGGCTATTTCGGGCACGATAGACGGACGATTTTTTTTTTAAATAGGTTTTAATAATGTTTACTCGATTTTAATTGGTAGCTTCGCTCGTCGCACCGCAAAATCGTTTTTTTTTTATTTTTGGGAAGCCCTGACCTCAGCTTGACCCCTAAACATATCGAACTTTAGAGATTTTCCTTGTCAAATGTTGAGTTGTCGATTTTGATTTTTTGTTGCGCATCCTTCTTTATCCAATACCGAATACATCAATATCCCGATTATGTCATAATCACGATAAATCAAAATTCCGGCAAGTCAAAACCTCGACAATCAAATTCTCAACAATTCATGATCCGACAACACAAAAATTCTAATGACAGTTAAAGTTCGGACAATTCGCTAAAATTAAAATCCTCACAGTTAGAATTCTGATACTTACTTAGTCAATTTTCCTACTAGGTATATCAAAATCCAAAGATCTCGACAGTCAAATTCCGAACAAATCGGGATTTAGGCAACATCGAAATCTAAACAACTAAAATTGGGATATTTCAAAATTCCGAGTACATATATCAAATTCCCAACGATATTGTAATCAGGAGAAATCAAAATTCCGACATCATATTTCCGACAACATTAAAATATGGGTAATCAGATTCTCAACAAATCAAGATCCAAGCAACATTGAAATATCAATAATCAAATTTCCTATTATTCGCGAAAATCAAGATCTCAACAATGTCAAAATCCCCTCAATCAAAATCCTGACAATCAAATTTCCAATAGAGTAAAATCCCTACTACGTATAACGAAATACTATTGAGTAAATCAAGATGCAAAATCCCTACAACTAAAATTAGGATGTTTCAAAATTCCAAATATATCTATCAATATCCCAACTATATTATAATCAAGAGAGATCAAAATTCCGACAAATCAAATGCCTGACAATATGAAAATCAAGTTCTGAAAAACAACAAAGTCTCGAAAGTTAAAATTCCGATATTTTAAAATTCCCTGTACTTATATCAGTATGTCGAAATTCCGACATCAAATTTCCGACAATATTAAAATCTTGGCAACCAAATATTCAACGGACGGATCAAGATCCGAACAACACCGAAATCCTATATATCAGTCAAAATTGTAATAATTTCAAAATTTCAACAATCAAAGTCCTGATAATCAAATTTCCGACAGTATAGATCTTTTACTTTGTTACTCGGAATTTTTACTATTAGGGTTTCGGTGTTGTTCGGATCTTGATCCGTAAAGAATTTGATTGCCATGGTGTATTAAAATTCACATACTTAATAACAGTCAAATTTCGAATTAATCAAAGTTCACATAACATATAAATCTCGACAATTATAATTAAAATATTTCAAAATTCCGAGTATATCAATATCCCAACTATAATATAATCACGGTAAAATTAAAATTTCGACAAATCAAATAATTCCCGATAATATGAAAATTTCGGAGAATAAATTTTCAAAATATCAAGTTTCGATAAACAACAAATTTCCGACAGACAAAATTACCTTATTTCAAAGTTCCGCGTGTAGCAATATCTCGACTATAATAGTCAGCATATTGCTACACGCGAAACTTTAAAATAAGGTCATTTTGTTGGTTATCGGCACTTGATATTTTGAGTTATTTTATTCACCGATATTTTTATATTGTCGGGAATTTGATTTGTCGAAATTTTGATTTTATCGTGATTATATTATAGTTGGGATATTGATATACTCGGAATTTTGAAATATTCTAATTATAATTGTCGAGATTTCTATGTTATGTGAACCTTGATTAATTCGAAATTTGACTGATATTAAGTATCTGAATTTTGATACACCTTGGCGATCAAATTATTTACGGATCAAAATCAGAACAACACCGAAACCCTAATAGTAAAAATCTCGAGAATTTCAAAATTTCCACAATCAAAAACCTGATAATCAAATTTCCGACTTAGTAAAATATCTATACTTTGTCGGAAATTTGATTATCAGGACTTTGATTGTGATACTGCTAAAATTTTCATATTTTCCTGATTTTGATATTATCGCGATCTTGATATAATATTATGTAGTCAAGAATTGATATGTCTATTAAATTTCGATGCTGTTCTTATCCTGATTTTTTGGATATTTAATTGCCGAAATTTCAATACAGTCGGATCTTTGATATATCTATCAAAGATCCGACTGTATTGAAATTTCGGCAATTAAATTCTCAACAAATCAGGATAAGAACAATCTCAAAATTCAATAGACATATCAATTCTTGACTACATAATATTATATCAAGATCGTGATAATATCAAAGTCATGGAAATATCTAAAATTACTACAATCAACATTCCGACAGTATAAAAACACGATAAACAAAATTCTTATAATTAAAATTTCGACAAATTAAATTCCCATCAAATCAAAATCCCGACAACATCGAAATCACAACAAAGGTCCAAAAATCCGACAACTTCAAAATCTTGAGTATTGGCATGCCTATATCAAAATCGCCATAATATTAAAGTCCCGGTAATATCCAAATTGTGAGAATCAAACATTCGACAAACTTGAGAAAATCAAAATCACGGCAAAATCAAAATTTCGACAACTAAAGTTATGAAATTTAAAATTTCAATATGGTAACATCCCGACAATCAAATTCCCAAGAAATCAAGATCCGGCCACATCACGATCTCGACAGCATCAAAATTATTTAAAATTCCATCGGTATCAAAATCACGATAAACAAAATCCCGACAAAGCAAATTCTATCAAGTCAAAATCCCGACAACATCGAAATCATGACAGACCGAAAATCCTACTATTACGAAATCTTAAGTATTGGCATAACAATATCCCGACTGCCTATATCAAAATCGCCATAATATTAAAATCCCGGTAATATCCAAGTTGCGACAATCAAACTTTCGGCAAACTTGAGTAAATCAAAATCCCGGCAAAATCAAAATTTCGACAACTAAAATTATGAAATTTGAAATTTCGATATGGTAACATCCCGACAATCAAATTCCCAACAAATCAAGTTCAGGCCACACCACGATCTCAACAGCATCAAAATTATTTAAAATTCCGACATTAGTATCAAAATCACGATAAACAAATTTCTTATAATTAAAGTTTCGTCAAATTAAATTATCATTAAACCAAAATCCGTACAACATCGAAATCACAACAAAAGTTAAAAAATTCGACAACTTCAAAATCTTGACATCAAATCTCGACAATCAAATTCCCAGCCCAAACTAATCAAGATCCGGCCACATCACGATCTCGACAACATCAAAATTATTTAAAATTACGACATGTGTATCAAAATCATGATCAACAAAATCACGACAACGCGAATTATTGTCAAGTCAAAATCCCAACAACATCGAAATCATTACTGTCCGAAAATTCTACTATTACCAAATCTTAAGTATTGACAAAACAATATCCCGACTGCCTATATCAAAATGGCCATAATATTGAAATCCCCGTAATATCCAAGTTGCGACAATCAAACTTTCGGTAAACTAGAGTAAATCAAAATCCAGGCAAAATCAAAATTTCGACAACTAAAATTATGAAATTCAAGATTTCAATATGGTAACATCCCGACAATCAAATTCCCAACATATCAAGATCCGGCCACATTACGATCTCAACAGCATCAAAATTGTTTAAAATTCCGACATCAGTATCAAAATCACGGTAAACAAAATTCTTATAATTAAAGTTTCGACAGATTAAATTCTCATTAAACTAAAATCCCGACAACATCGAAATCATAACAAAAGTTCAAAAATCCGACAACTTCAAAATCTTGACATCAAATCTCGACAATCAAATTCCCAACCCAAACTAATCAAGATCCGGCCACATCACGATCTCGACAACATCAAAATTATTTAAAATTCCGACATGTGTATCAAAATCACGATAAACAAAATCACGACAACGCAAATTATTGTCAAGTCAAAATCCCGACACCATCAAAATCATGACAGTCCGAAAATCCTATTATTACCAAATCTTAATCATTGGCATAACAATATCCCGACTGCCTATATCAAAATCGACATATTGAATATATTGAAATCCCGGTAATATCCAAGTTGCGACAATCAAACTTTCGGCAACTAAAATTTCGACAACTAAAATTATGAAATTCAAAATTTCGATATGGTAACATCCCGACAATCAAATTCCCAACAAATCAAGATCCAGCCACATCACATCAAAATTATTTAAAAAAATCCGAGATCAGTATCAAAATCACGATAAAAAAAATCCTATAATGAAAATTTCGACAAATTAAATTCTCATCAAATCAAAATCCCCAAAACATCGAAATCACAACAGCCGTCCAATTATTCGACAATAATTTTAAAACCTTGAATAAATAGAAAATTACCATAATATCAAAATTGCGACAAACTCGAATATATCAAATTCCCAACAAAATCAAAACTTCGACAATTAAAACCAAGAAATTCAAAATTCGGATACGTGGCAAAATCTCAACAATCATATTCCCAACAAATCAAGATCCCGGCCACATCAAAATCCCGACGGTCAAAATTCCGACATTTCAAAATCTCGAGTGCATTACATGAAAATCTCAACGACATCAAAATTCGACAACTAAAATTGGCGTTCTGGCATTTTCAAAATCCTGAGAAATATATCAAAATTCCGACAGTGAAAATCACAATAAACAAAACCCTGATAATGAAAATTTCGACAAGTCAATTTCCCATCAAATCAGGATCCCGACAACATCGAATTCATGACAATCAAAAAATCCCCAGTTTTCGTTGAATTTCCAGTCTGGTCAATAATTAATTATGGTTTACAGTTGTAAGACAATACTTAACTAAAATTAACCCTGCCTAACCAAGGCTAACCCAAAAAAACTAAGTAATTTTCTGCGTTTTGATATTGTCTGCATTTTAATTCTTGGAATTTTCATATTATAAAAAATTTGACTTAGTCGGGTTTGTGATTTATTGGGATTTTGGACAGTACCATTTCGATTCTACAGCCTCTGGAAGGTAAGTGAATAAAATATAAATTTCCCCACGTCAATATCGCGAAAACGATCGAATTTAATCCTAAGGCGTCTGATAAATACATTAATTAATTCATATTAATTGATGTACCAAACCAAAATCATTTATATTTGACAGTGTCGTTCAGGTTCTGATCAAAATCTATTATTAGCTCACCAAAAAATATGTGTTAAGCCTTGCATTAATACACGCTAATCGCTGGACATATTACGTTCAGACGTACAATAAACACCTTTAAGTAGGCAGAGGAAAATTACCAAAACCATTTCGAGACTTTCTCTGAAATTATCGAGTTAAGATTAGTTTATATTTTAAACGCTTAAGTCACCACCTTTTGCTTCCGATTAGACTGGTTAAGTTTGGGTTAATTTTCCTAGGGCTTCGACTCAGAATTAACCAAAGCCCCAAATGTAAACGCTCTCATCGACAGTGACAATTATAATTGAGTTATATAATAATTAACAATCGAGAGATCAAAATGAAAAAACGAAATTAATAGCGTAATGAAAATATAGTAAAGAAAAATGTATCAAGGTGAAAGCATGCTCTAAAACTGAGTGAA
This sequence comes from Pissodes strobi, assembly GCA_016904865.1. NCBI lineage: Eukaryota > Metazoa > Arthropoda > Insecta > Coleoptera > Curculionidae > Pissodes > Pissodes strobi. The sequence goes on from MU190992.1 coordinate 20,084, forward strand.
AACGTTATACAAATTAACAATCAAGAAATTAAGATATTAAAATAATTTTAAGAACAAAACGAAAGTTTGAAAAGTTAAAATAAAAAGGATAAAAGCAATAGAAATTGATAAGGCGTAGATAAGCTCCAATATGCAAGATCACAAAATCAAAGGCAAATAAATAGAAACTAAATTCAGCGTTTTTAAGGAACGACATATTGACCACAAACTTCAACTATAATAATAGTTGACATCAAGAGAGTAGACGATAAAACGAGCGTGGTTCTGAGAGAAAAAATATAAAGACAATTAAGTAAAGCGCAATCATATATAAAAAACGCAACCATATAGTTTTTCTAAATAATTGAATTGATTCAATTTCGTTGTTAGAATTATGATCAACATTGTCCCTTTCATAAATCATGCTGCATTGTTTACACAATTAATAGACATGAGGTGAGAGCCTCAGATTCTATTAAACGTTGCTGATGAATGTTCACAAAGAAAAGTTATTCCAGAGGCATGACGTTTTGAATTCGTGGACAGATTCATTGAAGAGGAATTCTCGTTCGGCTCGTCCTCGCGGAGTATATCTACGCCGTTTGATACAAAAAGGCCATAAATAAATCAGGTGACGTAGTATCTACATGAGATATAAACATAATAATGTTGAAATTGAAATATACAGCTAAGCGAAGACCGGTTCGCCCGGTATCCATTTCAGCTAGTCGACTGGTGGTACACGCAGCAGCCGTTTTAATGAACACGCTTGAATTTGGTATTCAGATTTGATGCAAATACAGCATTCTTTCGATCGGTTTTTATTGTCCTGCGTTTTTCACTACACGAAATTCGTTTCGGACATCATCTAGATTGTTCGCTGGATTTTCACTCTCTTCCTTAAATGCCCACAGGATTTTTCGAACATACACATTCTATGTGTAGAGTATTTCTTTTAATAACATTTTCTGTTTTATCCAATATGTAATTGCGCTAAACTGTTCATTTCTCCAAAAATTTTTAAAAATCAGCTAAATTATTGGCGTATCATGACGATATCGACATTTTCAAAATCCCGAGTGTATTAAAACCCCAAGATGATCAAAATTCCGACCTTTTCAAAATCCCGAATATCTCAATATCATTAGTACATTAAAATTGCGACAGACAAAATTTAGGAACCTGTAGTACAGTATCCCTACTATATCAAAATACCTGCAACATCAAACTTCTGGCTATATCAAAATCCCGACAGACAAAAAAAGTCCACAAATTTAAATGCCAAATACATCAAAATCGGGCCTGACAAAATTCCGTCAAATTATGAATTCAAATCCCTCGATGAAAATCCCGATAATATTAAAATTTCGACAATCTCAACATTCCAAGTATCAAAATTCCGAAAAATCAAAATTCCAAGATCATTAAAGTCCCGACAGACAAAATTCCGACAAATTAAGAAAGAAAATCTCAGAATAAAAATTTATTCCGACTGTATCAAAATTGTGACAAATCAAAATCCCAAAATCATCGACAAACAAAATTCTGACAATATTAAAATTCCGACAATTTCAAAATATCGTGTATCGTGTATATGAATATACCGACTGTATCAAAATTCCGACAGACAAAATTCCGACAAGACAAAATCGCTATATTAATATCCCGAGTGTATCAAAATTCCGAAAAATCAAAATTCCAAGATCTTTAAAATTCGGACAGCCAAACTTCCGCCAAATTAAGAAAGAAAATCTAAAAATAAAAATTTCGACAATATTAAAATTCCGACAATCTCAAAATCGCGAGTACATTATTCCGACTGTATCAAAATTCCGACAAATCAAAATCCCAAAATCATCGAGTCCTGACAAACAAAATTTTGAAAAATTAAGAATGAAAATCTAAAAATAAAAATTTCGACAATATTAAAATTCCGACAATCTCAAAATCTAGTGTATATTAATATTTCGACTGTATCAACAAAATCTCGACAGACAAAATCGCTATATTAAAATCTCGACAGACAAAATTCCGACAAAGTAAGAAAGAAAATATCAGAATAAAAATTTCGACAATATTAAAATTCCGACCTCTCAAAAACTCGTATATATTACTATTCCGACTGTATAAAAATTCCGACAAATCAAAATACCAAAATCATCGAGATATTCTGACAAACAAAATTCCGAAAACATAAGAATGAAAATCTTAACATAAAAATTTCGACCATATTAAAGTTCCGACCCTCTCAAAAACTCGTATATATTACTATTCCGACTGTATCAAAATTGTGACAAATCAAAATCCCAAAATCATCGAGATCCTGACCAACAAAATTCCGAAAAATTTAGAATGAAAGTCTTAAAATACAATTTTTGACAATATTAAAATTCCGACAATCTCAAATCTCGTGTATATCAATATTCCGACTGTATCAAAATCTCGACAGACAAAATTCCTACAGACAAAATCGCTTTATTAATATCCCGACTTCATCAAAATTTCGATAAATCAAAATTCCAAGATCATTAAAATACCTACAGACAAAATTCCGACAAATTAAGAAAGAAAATCTCAGAACAAAAATTTTTTCCGACTCTATCAAAATTGTGACAAATCAAAATCCCAAAATCATCGCGATCCTGACAAACAAAATTCCGAAAAATTAAAAATTAAAATCTTAAATAAAAAATTTCGACAATATTAAAATTCCCACAAATGAAAATCCCAAGAACATCAAATTCCCGACAATTGTAAATGTCGAATAAATCAATATGTCGACTACAACAAAAGTGCGACGGACAAAATTCCGACAACTATTTAACAACCAAAAGTTCACAATGTAAATCCCGATAATAATGAACTCCCAACAATCTCAAATATGTCAATATCCCGACAGTATCAAAATATCGACAAATTTAAATATCGATAACATCAAAATTTCTTTCATTATCCCGACTATATCAAAATTCCGACAAATCAAAATCCAAAGATCATCAAAATCTCGACAAAAAACATTCCGCCAAATTAACAATGAAAATCTCAGAATAAAAATTTCGACAATATCAAAATTCTGACAATCTCAAAATCTCGTGTATATTAATATTAATATTCCGACTGTATCAAAATTCCGACAAATGAAAATCCCAAGAACATCAAATTCCCCACAATTGTAAATGTCGAATAAATCAATATGTCGATTACAACAAAAGTGCCACGGACCAAATTCTGAAAATTTAAGAACCAAAAGTCCACAATGTAAATCGCGACAATAATGAAATCCCAACAATCTCAAAATCTCAAATATGTCAATATCCCGACTATATCAATATATCGGCAAATTTAAATATCGATAACATCAAAATTTCTGCAATATCAATATCCCGACTATATCAAAATTCCGACAAATCAAAATCCCAAGATCATCAAAATCTCGACAGAAAACATCCCGCCAAATTAACAATGAAAATCTCAGAATAAAAATTTCGACAATATTAAAATTCCGACAACATAAAAATCCCATGTATATTAATATTCCGACTGTATCAAAATTCCGACAAATCAAAATCCCAAGATCATCAAAATCTCGACAGACAAAAATCCGACAAATAAAAATAACAATCTCAATATAAAAATTTCGTCAATATTAAAATTCCGACAACCTAAAAATTCCATGTAAATTAATATTCCGACTGTATCAAAATTCCGACAAATCAAAACCCAAGATCATCAAAATCTCGACAAGCAAAATTCCGACAAATTAAGATGAAAATCTCAATATAAAAATTTCGACAATATAAAAATTTCGACAATCTCAAAATCCCGTGTAATTTAAATGCCGAATACATCAAAATCGCGTCAGACAAAATTCCTACAAATTAAGAATTAAAATCCCACTATGAAAATCTCGACATTATCAATATTTCGGTATATCAATATCCCGACTATATCAAAATTCAAAAATGATCATTAAAATCCCGACAGACAATATTCCGACAATCTTAAAACTTCGACAATCTCAATTTGTGAGTATTAATATCCCGACTGTATCAAAATTCCGGCGAATCAAAATCCAGATCTGTCCGACAAATTGAGAATGGAAATTTCAAAATAAAATTTTTGGCAATATTATAATTCCAACAATCTCAATTTCCCGTGTATATTAATATTCCGACAAATCAAAATTCAAAGATCATCAAAATCTCAACACAAAAAATCCTGACACACAAAATCGCGTCAGACAAAATTCCGAAAAATTAAGAATCAAAATCCCAAGATGAGAATTCCGACAATATTAAAATTCCCATAATCTCAAGTTCCCGAGTATATCAGTCAAATCAAAATTCCGACTGACATCATTCCGACAAATTAAGAATCTAAATTCCACGATGAAAATACCGACAGTCTCAAAATCCCGAGTGTATTATAATATCCCGACTGTATCAAAATTCCCACAAATCTAAACCTCAAGATCATTAAAATCTTCACAGACAAAATTCCGAGAATTTTAAAATAAAAATATCGAAAATATTAAAATTTCGACAATCTCAAAATTCCCATTGTATCAATATTCCGACAGACAAAATTCCGACAAATTAAAAATCAAGATCCCACGATGAAAATCCCGGCAATATTGAAATTATGACAATTTCAAAATTCCGACTGTATCAAAATCTCGACAAATTAAAATCACAATATCATCAAAATGTCGACAGACAGATTTTCGACAATTTTAATTTAAAATGCTGAATATATCAATATTCTTACTGTACGAAATTACTGGCAATATAAAAATTCAATAAATCAAATTCCCGACGACATCAACATCCCGAACCTCACCAAATTTGTATTGATTTTTCAGCCTGTTCAGTTATTAACCCGAACTAACCAACCCGACTTAACGTCGTAAGAGTTTACTATGTTTTGAATTTCGAAATTTTGATATCGATAGGAAATTCTATTGTCAAGAGTTTGTCGGGATTTTGATTTATCGGGATTACAATATTGTCGAGATCTTGATTTGTCTGGATTTTGATACTGTTAGGAACCTGGTTGACAGTATTATTATATTATCGGGGGTATAATATTGTCGAAATGTTTACATTATCGAATTGTCAAAATCACAATACTGTCGAGATTTTGGGCTTGTTAAGATTTTGATTAGTCGGAATTTTGATTTCTCGGAAATTTTATTATCGGTACATTGTTGTCGAGATTATAATATTATCGACATTTTAATCTCATCGTGATTTTCAATGGTGGGTCTTTTGATTTGTCAAGATTTTGATATTATCGGGAATCTGATGGTCGATATTACGACATAATCAAGATTTTGTCGAGACTTATACAATCGAGAATTTGGTCTTATTTGAATGTCGAGTTCTCAGAAGCATAATATTGTCCAAATTTTGCACCCGGCGGAATTTTGATTTCTTAATATTTCGATATAGTCGGTATTTCGATTAGAATTTTGATATAATTGGGAATTTGATTAAAGTTATAATACTCTCGAAGTTTTTTTTTGATATTGTCAGGGTTTTGATTCATCGGAATTTTGATGTGTCGGGATCAAAATATTAACGAAATTTTGCTTTTATCGGAATTTTCATTTATCGAAATTTATTTAATCGGAATTTCCATTTGTCAGGATTTTGATACTGTCGGGAATCTGCTTTTGTCACAATTATAATTTATCGGATTATGATGTAGTCGAGATTCTGATCTTATCGGGATTTTGAGTTATCGGTGTATTTTGATATTGTCAGGATTTTGTTTTAAAGAGATTTTGATGTAAACTGCTGGACAATTAAAGTTAAATTTGTAGTCAAATATATTGCGGACGAATAAAGATATCGCTGTTAAAATAATACTTGCTAACCGAAACATTGCGTACCTTTATAAAGACAAAATGTCAAAATGACAACATCGAAGACCGAATGTAGTTTGATCACTCTATACCGATATGGTTGTAATAAGATAGATAATAACAATTATCGCCGGTATGCAAATCGCTTGTGGTTTCTATTTATTTATTTATTAGGAATTAATAACGTCGAGATTATTATGCCTTGAACTTTACTCCTTAAGCGTATGTCAAGAGGCATTCGCTCGTAAACAATGAGGAATATTAAAGTGCATATTATCGCTTTACTGCCATTATATAATTGCTCAATTTCGTTTCCTAGTATGAATAATTAATCGACCTATTGTGATAGTTTATGGGAGTATTAAGTTTCGGAGAGTCTTTTTCGCGCCCTCACGTCTACGTCCAGGAATTTTCATGGGCGATGATTGTCAATGATGGTACTTTCAATAAAATAATTGTTCAGTGTATTGCCAATTACGAAAATTGCTTCCATGATGTTTTATTTACCACATATTATTATGCAAGTTCAAAGATGTTTTTTTTTTTTCAAAAGTTGCACTGAGGAAAGTTTATTCGAGCAGAGGACACTGTATTTAGGGTATCAATTAAGTATCTGGCCAAAATTCAGAGTGTTATTGCTTACCTATTGATACCTTAATTTTTGGGAAACAAGGTGGGCTTCTAGGTTCATAATAATATCTTTACTAGCCAACGATATAATTATTATAAACGATCCAATATCGAGTTAAAACACGAAAGGACTTTAAAAAAAAATCTTTGATATGCCATTTTCATTTCAACAAATTTTCTCTTTGATATTTTCCAGAACAAGTTATTGGATGTAACCTTTTGTAAAAATATTTGTTTTTAACTGCGTTGATGAGTTACATAGACTATGAACAGAGGAAACATTTAACGAAGTGAAAGCAAAATCTGGCGATTTAATAAACCAAGTCAAAGAAAAGATACAATTTAATTGTTTTAATAGGCGGAAAACTGATGACAAGTTAAATTTTTTGTATTATGAAGTACTTGATACAATTATAATTCAAATGACAAAGGGTTTCATTCAATTTTATTTCGTTTAAAAGAAATTTCCTGAGAATTTAATACTTAATTTGTGCAAACCAAAATAGCTTTAAAAACTGAATGGTTTACTGATATTTTTATAAATAACAAATTAACAGATATTTGTCCACACATCACAAAGCTCTTATTGTTGATAAGATACTTTTCCTATCGCCCGCGTATCTGTGGAGCGACATTTGTCTTGCTTAAAGAGAATTAAGACCTATCTTCGCAATTCTATTGGTCCGGATACATTTTCTGATGACAAAAACTAAAGAGAGAATGATTTTTAAGAAAGAATTATAAGTTAATTTTTACTAATAAAAGATAGAAGATTGGATTTAGTTTATAAAACTTAGATAAAATACTTTAGTAAAAATTTTGTTATTAAATTTTAGTTTATATAGTAAGTATGCAAAAACTAAAGAACAAGAGAATAATTTTTATGAAAGAAATATAAATCATTTTTTACTAACGAAAAACAGAGGTTTGGATTTAGTTTATAAAATTTAGATAAGATACTTTAGTGGAAATTTACTATGATTAAATTTTAGTTTAAATAGTAAGTAAGCAAAAACTATAGAAGAAGAGAATGATTTTTATGAAAGAATTACAAATCAATATTTAC